>JAKSZP010018576.1:0-148987 GCA_022478985.1 Massospora cicadina | reverse complement strand
AACCATAATCATTGATATTGAATATCTGACGATTAGGTCCAGTCAATTCCTCAACATTAAGTTCCCTCATAGAAGATAATGGCTGCATAGATTCAAGTGATATTGAAATTTATTTAAGTTTAGCTGACCTGGAACAAACATACCAAAAGCTCAACTTAAAACCAAAACAAAATTAAACGCCTAGAGAGCATAACAAAAAAAATTTTAAACAGAAATACACCAACCAGGTGGGGAAGCGGTGAACCACTAACAAACTATGGCAGAAGGGGAGGGGGGTCATGGGGGTGGGTCATTCCTAAAAACAAGGCGTTGTCTGACTCTGACTACTTCAGAAAGCAAAGGCATGGCGGCATCCATATGGTGAGGTTAAATATAGGCAAAAACAGGGTCAGTTAATACAAGTTGGGCTATGCAGAGGGCCTCAAAATAATTAGCAAGGTGGTGCTCAGCAGTCATATGGTGTTCAGGTAGAGTGGCCAGTGTTTCCGCTTGTTCAGGGGTTATCCAATCATTGCAGAAAATCAAATAGGTACTTTTATGAATGGCCATTACAGCATCATAGGCTGCTTTGTACAACCCTGTTATTTTAGTCTTGGTGACATGGGAATGCTGGGGGAAAGATGACCCTGGAAAAACATGAGACCAGCACTCTGACAGCTTGAAGATTGGCATCCAAGAGTTTAATATTTGTGGTGGAGGATGCTGTAGCAACGGCCAGCTGATGGTCACTATGGAACGGTTCAGCATTTTTTTGGAGTATACTACCTGGGGTTAGATTGAGTATCAAAGTCAGAGTTCAAAAATTGAATAAAGTCAATTTCATCAGGGGAGGACGGAATGATTTCACCTGATTCATCAATCTCATCCAATAGTTCCCAAGGATTTAAGTGCAATGGAATATGGCCATGGATTGTAAATTGGGCATGGGGGCAAATCAGATTGTGCTTGGGTGAGTACAGTAGTCCAAGCCTGAACCTGATTGGTTGGTGCAACTTTGGGTAAGTGTGAGAGGCTGGAGTTATAGGTGGGGACAGGAGCTTTACGCTGACCCATTGATTGAGTGAGCTGGGGTGAAGAGGGCAACAAGAGATCCCATTTGGAAGCAGCCACCACAGTTGCAGAGGAGGGTGTGGAGGTAGTGTCAGTATTACAGGGGCATATTTTCTTGCTATGGTCAAGGGCAAAACTGATGGTACAAACTTGTCAACAGTTGTTAACCCTAGCCCAGAAGCAGTGATCAGGTGCTGCAGCCAGGTGAGCATGTGGAGGAATCTGTTGGGCCATATGGGGGTGGTGAGGTTTTATGGTAGCAATGGTGCAGGGGTGGCAAGGCGCTCTGCACCAGTAGGTACAGTAAAATGGAGAATAGGGTTGGTGCCATAGGCTAAAAGTCCTATCATTAATACATCATATAAAACCTGGGCTGGGAGATGTGAAGAGAGGTTTTCAAAAGAAACCACTAATTTAGAATCTGTTGGGAGGCAAGTATGAGTGATGGGAACAGAGGTGTTTTATTATTAAAGAGGTCACTGCTGCTGTCGCTGCATCCTCCTAAGAGGAAAACCCAATATCAAAATAGCCCTTAAAAGGGCTAAAATCAATAAATCTGGATGGCAAAAAGGTAGCTGAAGCAAGCTCAATAAATTGCCTTGTCAGCATATGGGAACAAACGACCATAATCAACTCAAAGGAAGAAGCAAAGGTTTGAGCATGGGAAGTCACTGGGGTTTGTATGAGTTGGGTGGACTTGTGCAAGGTGCAATGTGAGGTCTCTTGGGGGAACAAACCTAATCAAAGAATTGGGTGGACTGGCTGAGCCAGGTCACAAGCGTTTTCCTCCTGGGAAAAACTACTCAGATGAGTTTCACTAATGCCCCACCTGGGAGCAGCAGGCGCTGGGGCTGGGGACATCTATGGAGTGGTATGGCAAATTGGAGTGGTAAACTAAGTTTATTTTTTTAAATAATATTCTTAAAAGTGAGTTCTAGCGGAAAGAAGATTTAAGTGATATTGTTATCAAAATTTTCTTTACAACCTTGTGAGTATTCTTAGCTGTACTAGATAAGTTTTATTTTTATGTAAAATATTTGTTATATTATAAAAATTTAAGTATAAAATAATCTGTGTAAAAATCATGTTGCTTTTGCTCTTATTAAATTTAGCCTATTTTTGCATTTGAATAGATATCATCTAGATAAATAAAGTTTGTATAGTTGGTTAAACAGGTATTGCACATTATCAATTTAATTGCCTATAAGTTTTGATAGAAGATAGATTAACAGTGATAGAAAAAAGATTATATCCTTTATAGTTTAGTATCAAAATATTATATACCTGTAATTATAATAATTATATATTTTTTAATTAGATGGTATTGAGGAGTGGTAGCATATCAGGGTGATTCCTACTCCACTCTGGGTTGGGTTTTGATTGACACAAGTTTGAAACCAAAATAGGCTAAAAAACTCAGTGTGGTATATTTGTCACAATGTTGACCTGCCTCATTTACTTTTTTAAGTAGATGGTTCAGGATATAATTTTATATATTAAAAATAATATTTTGCCTTAATCAAGTATCACAAATTATGATTTAGATAGAAGCTTTATAGTTCTATGGTTATAAAAAGGAAGGGTCTTTTACAATCATGAATATAAAAACCATTTATGGCAGGTTAACCTTGGGATAAGTTTTTCAAGCTGTCAGACATCCTGATATTGGTCATGATGGGAAGAATATTGACCATTTGACTCCCTCAGATGAATTAACGCCTAGACCCAAGAAGGGAGTTAAAGGGAAAACCTCAATAAGTCATTTGGAGAAATTGACAGGTAGCATAGCTCAAATTGACTCTAGGAAAATTCATAAGGATCAAACTGAGGCTAAGATACCCTAAGATAAATTCCTACCTAGTAGAAATGATGGATCATTAGTAGGTCAGGCAACCACTACTAGAGGTGGCACTTGAGGTAGCAAACTTATGATGAAACTGAAAAAGGGTAAAAATCAAGAAGCTGCCAAATGATCAACCTAAGTAACCCCAGTCTCATCTGACTTAGGTGTTTAACTCACTATTTTTGACTTATCAAAATTATATGAAAAATATTATAAATCTGGAATGCATCATCTGACTAAAAGCCTCCCTTCTGGATGTCACTCCCCATTAATATTACTAATCCATTTCTTTTTGGGGTTTATATTATTAATTGTGACATATAAAACCCCCTGATTTATACTATAATAAAGTTATATCATTATTTTTATATTTCATTTTGGTACTTGGCTTCAATAAGTCCGTTTCACCATACTTATCATAGAACAGATACTCTAGCTGATGGGACATAAGCAATGACTTGTTACCCTTTTAAATAAATTTATACTTGTTGTGCAACTCATTCAAACTCAAGTATTGACTGTTAGGCTCCTTAGGCATAACATCATCAAGATTAAAAATGGAAGCCCAACAGACTGATACTCACTACAGGGGGCTAAGCCAAAGTTTAATGATACTTGTAACTAATTGATAATACCATGGAAGATAACCTGATTGTAGTGCCACCCACTGTATGCACAATGAAAAGATGAAGAAGAAGATTAAATGGGAAGTCCACCAATTGTCACATTTGAGGAAGTTCAAGAAAAATCTATGGAGACCTCCATATCTTCTAGTATTACTTGAATTTTTAATGAAGGAATTAAAGTATTATCTCATAAAATCATTAACCCAGGATAAAGGGGCAACCCTGAAAGGGCATCCACCGTGGACAAGACTCTCATGACCCCGTATGAATCCAGATCTCTCTCAGATATTTATGGATCAAGTGCAAAATTATCTTGCTATATCATAAAATTTTGTATACTATGTACTCTATAATATCATACATTTACTAAAAGTCCAAAATAAGGAACTCCACCATCATTTAATAACCAAAGGCCTTATGTATAGCCTACAAGCAGATATATAATTTAGTATAACAAAGTATAGGAGACATCCGCCGCTTTATTGAATTGAAATGTTCCTACATCATTCAGCTCCATAATCAAATAGGAACTATTGATTCTGGTGTTATCAAGTATGTAGAGGAAGTTGTGAAGCTCCTTTGAAAAGACATTTTGGATTCAAACAAAAATATTAAGAAATTTCTTGATGCCTTTGATGAAGAGCTCCAATAACAGGATAGTGAAGCTCATGGCAAAATGGTCGCTCAAGCCTTTACTAGTCAACACCAGGAGGAAGATTAGATCTCCATTATTAAGGCCCAGCTAGAGAAAGCCCTATGACAGATTGATGAGCTGGAAGCCCATTGAACCTTTGAAACTTCATTGGTATCACAAAGTATCATTCCTCAAGTATCCAGGTGTCAGGATTTACCCCAAGTTTGGGTAAAGCCTTGACCTAAAGTTTCCCCATTAAGCATAATTGCTTTTGGACTATAGTTTATTTGTATATTATTCATATTTCAACTTGCCTGTGTGCAGTGTACTATCAATTTCAATCCAATTTACTTTGCTGTGCAGTGCACTGATGTTTTTAGTTCAAATGAAATCTCAAAAATTACTTTCCTAATATTACAATCAAGTTGTATGGTTTACAATGAGATCAATTCTTTTCAAACTAGGTATAATTAACATTTTGAGAATGCTTCAACTTTAAAAATATGATATCTTGTTTATTAATGAACTTATCAGATCTGATAATCATCCATACCAGCTATCTTATACAAAAGATTTTATCCCTTATATGATATGAATTTCTCTACTATTACTATAAATATTGACAACTATTTACAATAAAAGAGAATCAAATTCTAATATTTAAAGTTATAATGGTGTGTTTATTATTTCTGAGTCTTGATAATCAGTTGTAATAGTTCTGATAGCCTTCATTGCACCTGTTTATTCTAACTTCAGAACAAAAGCCTTTACTGGTGCTATCTGCCAGTTCTGCATCAAACACTGGTGCTCCCTGAAAGGTCTGTATTCTGAAACTGGTGCTTTCTGCCAGGTTGCTTCTGAGGCTATTCAGCAAAGACATATCTTTACAAGGTTGACCTATCCTCAGACTTTAGATCTACTCAAGGAGGAAGTTCTTGAAGGACCGCTGAACCTTTATTTAGGTTAAGTCCTATTATTATTGAAGAAGAATTGAGGGTGCTCTGCAAGGCAGAAGAGCCTAATTGTCTAGTGAAGATATATTTTTATTTTAATTATTTCAACCTCTCGCAGGAACCTATGAACCATTGTGAATTGGTTAATTTCTAATTTTAAGAGATTTACTTGCACCTCTGAACCTCTGCTAAAGATTAAGTCCTATTCTATCTGGGTTGGATTTCAGTAAAAAATCCACAATTGAACAATCTTAATTTATTGAATTCAGTGAGAATTAAAACGCTGGTGTTTGCTGTCTGAAATCTGACAAGTCACACCAAGTAGTCAACTTTACTAAGGATAAAATATCACACCCAATATTTTAATGGGGAACACCGTCCATATAATTGACCCTGATCTGATGAGATATCTGCTTTGGAATGATCTAGATCCAGTAATAGTGAATAATACCTTTGCAGAAAAATCATTTTCCTGGGATCCAGAACATCCAATACATTTCAGATTGCCCAGTCAACTAAAACCTTTACTTGACCTGTTGGATATGGCTAAAGAAGTTGAAAGAGATGAACAACATTGCCAGTATCATAAAATAAAGAGATACATAAAGAATGTACTTTACTACAAGGAGCAAGCACTAATAACCAAGAAAGATTGGGATGACTTGAGACAAAAAGCCGGGGAGGAAATCACTAAATTTAATGATCATTGTCTTCTGGATTTTATTTACAGTGAAGAAAAAGTCCTTCTTAGCTGTCTCTCCAGTTAAAACAATATTTAAAGAAACTATAAAAGTTATGAAGTATCCTTAAATCCAAAGATGTCCTTAATACAATTAGTAAAGCTCCAAGTACTAAAATGATCATTCTGAATATTCAACTCAACATCAAAATCACAACTCCTCAGCTCACAATGCCCAATGTATCACTTAATGTAAAACCCTTAAACTCTATTTCTATCACTGATTGCTTTGATAAACCCATGGACATGGTCACTCCCATCAATTTACAACCGCAAGTTTTTATTAATTCTATGAATTTCCTTATTGTCCCAATAGAGATCAATTCAAAATATATGAATGATGCATTGTCCTCTATCAACTGACAGATTGTCAACAAATCGAGTTTTTATCCTTTCTTGATACTCTGTCTGTTCTGGAAAAGTTTCAGGATCAATTAATTTCCCCAATACTAATGGATAAACCAAATGATCCTCCTAATTCCCATTAGCCTAAATCCACTTAAAAAATTAATTTTACTAACAATTTAGGTTTCCCCATTGTGATTGTAAATTCTATCATTTTAATAATTGAAATTGCAATTAATTTAATGAAAGTGGAAGAATCCAAATCCCCTGACATATTCCAAACAAAAAAAATTGCTAAATTCAACTTTTTTTTTATTTAATCAAGGTAAGCCAACAAGGGGACAGACATTACCAAACTAAAACTAAAAATCATAATAAAAGATAACAATTCAAACAAAACGCCCAAAATGGACGGATCAATTGAACCATACCTAACAAAATATCCAACCAGGTGGGTAGCGAATACTGTTATCCCTCCATGGTGGATGGGGAGGGGGGATCAGGGGGCTCATCTTTGGCTGCTTTAATCTCATTCCAGAGTAGGGTGCATGTTAAGGCAGATAGTAAGGGTGTGGGGGCATTGGCGGCATGGGGTTTGATATCCTTGATGACTGGAACTTCCAAATAGTTGCCTGCCATCATAATGCCAACGATGTATTTGGCCAAAGTGTCTTCAGCTTTGAGGCGGGCATCTGGGAGTTTAACAAACGTGGCAATGTTGGTTTAGGTTATTTTTGCTTTTAGATTCCGTGCTACTGTTACCACGTTCTGGATGGCTTCAGTGACATTTTTGTGTAAAGTTTTCATGTTGATCTTACTTTGTGCAGTAAGATTTTTGGGGATGACAGGAGGTGGAATTCCTTCTGTGAGCAAAGCCACATATTTGGTGGCAGCTTTGCGGAGCAGACGGCAATCTGGTGTGGTGGCTGATTCTATGGCAATCTGGTAGCCACTGTAGAAAAGTTTGGCGTTAGGTTGTGGGACATATTTCTGAGGTGGGAAATTTTCATCCCATTCTGCGCTACAGAGCTGCTCAACTTGCAGCGATGGTTCTTCAATGACGTTACCTGATTTGTCAATTTCATCCAATAATTCCCATGGATTTTGGTTGAATTTGATTGGGTAATTACCATATGGTTGAGGTTTGGTTGATGTTTGCGGATGCATGGGATTGAACTGGGATCCAATCTGATGTTTGATTGGATGAATTATTTATAGCATTGGGGCAAGGTGGATACTGATTGGTGGCTGCAGGTGCAGCTGCAGCATCAGGCATTGGAGGAGGGGAAGGTAGAATTGTACCCCATGTCAGAGTTGGCATGGGGTGGGCAGCAGATTGGTGGGCGTTGGGCAAACTTTTGGCGTCAGTGGAAGTTTCTGAGTGTGGGCATTTGCGTTTCAAGTGGTCTAACTCAAAACAGGATGGAAAAATCGTCCAAACCGCCCTCAACGCAAGCCCAGAACAGATGGTCAGGGGCAGATGGGATGGTGGCACAAGAGGGAATTGCCAAACAATTTTTTGTGAATTCAGGACTGATTGTGGCATATGCCTGAGGCCCAGCGAGGCGTGTGGCCCCATTTGGGACCACAAATTGTAATATGGAATTGGCACCGTAGGCTGCCAAACCTTCCATCAGTTCCTGGTGGAGAACTTTGGGGGGGGAGGTGGGTAGGCAAACCAGCTAACTGTACCACCAAGGTGGTGTCCATTGGGAGCTGGGTATGAGTTGTTGGAAGGAGAATATTATTGAATATTAGTGGCACCATTGCCACAGTGGCTGCATTGGCTTCACAGGGGAAGCTGAGATCAAAGTACCCCTTATAGGGGTGGAATTCAATGAAACAGGCTGGTGTCATCACCACCTGAGTCATTTTGATAATGGCTTGGTCGTCGTAGAGGAAGAATTTCCCATATTCAACCCTAAGGCCAAAACGCATGTTGCTCTGGGGGAGCACCAGTAGGCAGCAGGGCACTGCTTGGGTTTGGATGAGATGGGCATCGAAATCCTTGGGAGGAACAAATCGTCCCAAGGGTTTGGAATGACTGGGTGAGCCAGTCCAAGTGCGTTTTCCTGTCAGATGGAAAATGGAGGGGAGAATCGCTGCTGCCCCACGCTGGGACAGTTGGTGGGGGATCCAACAACATTGGATCAAGACTTTGGTGTGTGATTAATTGTTTGCTTTTAATTTACCAAACTAATTTGCTTGGAAAGTTATGCTGAGCAGAGAGAGGATGCTAAATTCAACTTTGATGTAGGGAATAATTGCCTGCCAACAATTCCCATCAAAAACAAATCTATGTCATTGATTCTTCACTTATGCTTATACCCAAAGTCCTGGATGGACTCATTATTCAAATTAGCCTCACTTTTGGTTTCAGTATTATCAGCACCTTCTACAAGCCCAATCCCAGCTAGCCTCATTTTTTATAATGATGTTTTGAATCTTGAAAATGTGTTTCACCATTGTAATAATTATTTTGGAAACTGGTCTGGCCCTGTTTGTAGCTGAAATACATATAATAATTTTGGAGGCTTTGGGAGACTTAACGGTTATGGTAGCTGTGGATTAATCATCTTCCACAACATCTTTAATATCAAATTTGTCAACTACAAGCCCTATCTGGTTGAACAATGCTGTCACCCTAGGTCAAGGCTTTGTGGGGCTCTGTTGGGATTTACCCTAATTTGGGTAAAGCCTTGACAGGGGGTTCCCTATTAGGCATAATTGCTTTTAGGCTATAATTTATATTTGTATATATTATTCATAAATAAACTTGCCTGTATGCAGTGCACTATTGAATACAATCCAATTTACTCTGTTGTGCAGTGCACCGATGCTTTTAGTTCAAATGGAATCCTAAAATCACTTTCCTGATATTATAATCAAGTTGTATGGTTTACTATGAGATCAATTATTTTCAAACTAGGTATAAATAGCATTTTGAGAATGCTACAGCTTTAACAAAAATGATATCTTGTTTATTAATGAACTTATCAGATTTAATAATCATCCATATCAGTTATCTGATACAAAAGATCTTATCCTTTATATGGTATGAATTTCTTTACTATTACTATAAATTTTGATAACTATTTACAATAAAAGAGGACCAAATTCTATATTTATAATTATAATATTGTGTTAAATACTTCTGCGTCTTAACAAATCGCTAACTCAGACACCATCTGGATTTATGGTATTTTCTGTAAAGCACGCGCAATACATGTACATTCAATATAACCAACCTTTGTCAAAGGTGGAACACGGGATCAGACTCTTCCTTGGGGATGAGTCACCAACCCTGTGGGAGAAAACATGTGAGGCACAGCCCTCACTTTTCCCTCACGTGGTGTACGTAGCCACCAACAACATGGGATGCAGCTGGATCAATATTGGTTTTGAAACAGCCGATGAAGCTGATGCCGCAGCAAAAATCTGCGTGGAAATTGCCCTCCCTGAGGGCAAAAAAATTGTGCGCAACGCGCGCACCAGATGGAACAAAGTGAAAACTTTGTTCATCTCCTTTGACTCGCTCCCCACCAACCTTCCTCATAAGGTAATCGAGGAGGAGCTCCGCAAAGGTCTTGTGACCTACAGAGAAATCCAACAACTTGAATTACAGTGATTTTGCTTAATGCCCAACCTGTGCACGGGCAAAGCTATTGCTGTAATCAACCCCTTCCCAGAAGTGGAAGAGGATTTATCCAGAATTCCCTGTGCAGCAGAATTTCACTTTGCAGATGGGGGCCAGTTGGCTGCATTCTGAGTTACACCAGAACGCGCACCACCCATTTGCAACCACTGTGGCTCACTGGGCCACAGGAACATGCATGCCCTGTAAAAGAGGGCTTAATGGAAAATGATTTTTGTGAAGAAGCTATGGACGAAAGTAATGAAAACTTCGCCAAAATGACTGATGGCCACCACCCATTCCGCTGGGGTGAAGATGGACTATACTCCATCGTGGACCCAGTTACAAGTAAACAGCATAAAGCAGCACAAAAAGCCCGCAAGAGAGCAGCGGCTGAAGCGGTGGCACACGCGGAATCCGCCATTAACCACAGACAAATTCAGGAGGATATTTCAGATATTCACCGAACCAACCAATCAGAACAATATGCCCAGGTCAAAGATTTTCACAGTAACCAGACTGAGCCACAAAGCGTCATCAGTCATGCACATACTGAGGAACAATGCAACCGCAATTTGGGTGAAAATGCGGTGCACAATGCAACAAAGTTGAACCTCAAAAATATAAAATCCAATCAACAACCCGCATCAAATCAACATGAGACCTGTGCAGGAAAAGTTAATGCAAATGCAAAAAACCGCAATTACCTTGAATCATTGGGTCAGATCAAGGGAACCAACAATGGCAGTGAAAGAGTTGGAGTACAGATGTGGAGCATGGCCAAAATGAGCCGCGGTGGGATAGGACCATAGGGTCCTCCCAACCGCTCCTGAGGCGCCATGGGCACCTCAGTGTCAATAGGGACATTAAATATCGCGGGAGCCAGGGCTCATACGTCCCAAGCCAAAAAGCTGGCATTCCTGCAAAAACCTCTTCTAGACAGCTTGGCCATCCAAGAAACCCACTGCCTACAAGGGGAAGAAGAATCCTGGTCAACCAGGGTCGCACCATCACAATTAGTATGGACATCTCACTGTGGGGTGATAGTCCAAAACAACAAAAAATTTAAAAATTACAAATTCATCATCACACTTGCACGGTTGAGTCCTGGTAGCAACAATCACATGCCAAGATAAAATAATTTTGTTAGCATGTATCTACGCACCGTGCACTGCAACCAAGAGAAATTTTTTTTTGAAAAATTTCTACCCTCACCCTCCCACCAGATATCATCATGTTAGGCGATTTCAACTGCTGGGATAACCCCAATACAGATTGATGGCCTAATCCCAGGGGATACCCACCTGGACACATTGAATTCCGCACAATGAAGGCATCTCTTGGCTTACAGGATGCTCTTCCTCCCAATTCACCAATCCTTCCCCATATGACAAGACCCAACATACGTGAGGGACTGCTCATATCAATGAGTTGTATTGACCACATCCTCATCCCACAATCCCACCACTCAATAATCTCTAAATTTACAACAAAAAAGATCAATTTTTCTGATCACCAATTAGTTAGGGTGCAGTTAGCGCCAACCCAATCCCACACACAGGTGTCGCCTTGGAGAAAGCTTCACCCAGAAAATATAAGATTGCCTGAGATATCTGACTGGGTTGAAAACAAGGCTACAAACCCAAAATTCACAGCCCCATTCACTTCAGATCCCATCGGAACATGGGAAATTTTCAAAAAAGATTTAATCAACAAAACCTGACATATTGCATCACACAAGTACACCGCGGACACAGCCACAATCAAGTGTACCTTGGCAGAACTAGACCATCTGGAAATAAATACTCCGAGATCTGGCTATAGCCCTAATTGGGGACGCAAATGGGCAGAAATTTCAGCCCAACTTAACAATCTCATCTTTGAACACCAACACAGAATCAAAGTATTGAACAAAGGAAAGTTCATAAAGGAAGGCGAAGCCTGTTCAACATACTTTTTCCGCCAATTCCACTCCCGTGGAAACCAGCCCACGTACACACAGGTCCGCAAGACCAACGGCACTGTGGCAACTGACCCTGAGGAGGTCAAGGCGGAAGTACACCGCTATTACACCAAATTATATCGCGATATGCCATCAGATCCACAAAAAATTAAAGAATTTATTCAAACTGCCAAGATACAAAGTACACCACCAAATTACAATATACTATCCCTTATCACACGGGAGGAGCTTTGGGAAACAATTCGCGGTGCACCACGTAGGAAATGCCCAGGGCCTGATGGGATACCCTACAAATTTTACAAAAAATATTTTCAACAAATCGCCCCCTCCTATTGGCGTCAATGAACCAGAGTTTGTTGGAAACACGCCTATTACCAGGAGGCCATGAATCCTACGTTATATCCTTGATAAGAAGGGTGACAAGTTGGACCTGGCCAACTGGCGCCCAATTGCACTCTCCAACACTGACACAAAAAATCTGACAAAAATTCTAGCAGCTAGATTAGGCGCAATTGCATCTGACGTCCTATCACCCAACCAGTTTGGGCTTATACCAGGGCGTTCAATATGGAACAACATTCACCCTGTTGCAAATATTTGCCAATCCAAAGCAACTGGTGCCCTGGTCTTCTTGGATCAGGAAAAGGCGTATGGCCGTGTTAGCTGGCCATACCTAAAAGAATGTCTACATGCCTTCAAACTCCCACCAAGGTTCAAAAAATGGGCGATGCTCCTAACAGAATCTGCAACCATGGCTGTATGCGGCCCTGGATTCCTAGCAAACAATATCAAACCACACAGAGGGCTCAAACAAGGGGATCCCCTCAGCCCACTGCTATACAATTTCAGCTTTGACCCGCTCCTCCAAGTAACTGACTCACCTCTCATGGGGATAACCGCACAAGGACAACCAACAGTCAAGATACTGGACTTTGTGGATGACTGCATAGCAGGTATAGCAAACAATGAAGATGCCTGACAGCTAGAACGCACTCTAGAAGAATACTCCAAGGTGAGCAATGCATCGCTCAACAAAAGGAAAACAGAAATCATCCTCTTAGGCAAATACACAAACAATTGGGCCACAACATCAGAACCTCACACCAACACTCGAAGAAAAAACCCAATTATATTACCCTTTGCAACACCTCCCACCACCACTCCTGTCTGACACCTTGGAATCTGGCTAGAATCAGGGGGATATGCTAATGAGACAATGGAAAGTAACCTGTTACAAAGGGTATCCAAACGCGTCGCCTCTCTCAAGGGAAGAACCCCAGGACTAACAGGACGAGTTACAGTTGCTAACTCGCTCATCCTCCCAATACTGTGGTACCAGGCCCACGCGATAGCCTTCTCACCTACCTTTATAACCTCAATTCGCGCGCTTATCCAGGGCTGGCTGTGGCCTGGCTCTCACCCTCCTATACGGATGGAAACACTATTTAGCCCACGCTCAAGCGGAGGCATGGGACTAGTAGATTTTGAGAGCCATGCCAATCACATCCTAGGTTAGGTACCTGGATAAAGGAAATCCTTGCTCCAGACCTCCCGCAACAACATTGGTCCAGAGCAGCAAGGACTAACTTTGCACAGGCGCTCAAATTACCAACCCACATAGTCCACCCAGACTACTTTCATACCTTGCCAAGCACCCTACTGCAACGGGTCCACATGGAACCTCCCCTCATTTCAAACATATCCTCTGAACTATCCACCATATGGGATGGACCATAGAGAACATGGGTACTATACAGGGAAGGGGACGACCCAGCCCCCAATTCAATTAAGAAACCCAGAAACCCACCCCCAGAGAGATATGCTCGCAACAAACCCAAGCATAGCTAGGATAGAATTCCTAGATATGCTGGACATTCCCTATGATTTAACCACACAGAAAGCAATGTGGAAAATGACACACCACCCACTCCTACAACCAAGGATAAGAGCAAACGCCTGGCGCTGTTTGAGAAGGACCTATAGGATGGCGGACCATTCCAACTCCCTCCACAAAACATGTGCAGTATGTGGAGGGGAGGGGCCCCTACATCACCGCCTAGAAACATGCCCCCCAACCAAAGCTATATGGCAGGAAGTCGCACGCCTGCTCAAGATTCAAAAAAAACAGGAATTCTCGATATCAAAGAGTATCTTTGCGCTCCAGATCAAGTCACCAATCCCATCTACATTCCGTTCCCTAATAATACCCATTGCAATGCGGACAATACACACAATTGCATTAGATGCGTTCAAGGCCACGGTCCCAACCATTCATGGGATTATTAACAGATTCCATGTCCACTTACTAGAGCACTTCCAAGCCTGGCTCTATGGATATATGAGACCAAGAAAAAAAGCGCTCATAGAATCATGGTTCCCACTCTGGTTCCTCCACACAGACCCTTTCCTTCACACCTGCTCCATAGCAGGGGAAACCCCCTCGGAGTAGTGCACCAACCCCCCATACCTGGCAGTCCTGATGGCAACAGGGGTAACTTGAGTACCCTGGGGTGCCCAATTTTTATATTTCTTAGTTATTCTCTTAGTTTCACATATATTTGGTAATGTCTGTCCCCTGGTCAGCTTACCTCAGTAAAATAAATAAAATACTTCTGCGTCTTAATAATCAGCTGTAATAGTTCTGATATCCTTTACTGCACCTGTTTGATCTAACTTCAGAACAAAATCCTTCACTGGTGCTACCTGCCAGGTCTGCATCCAAAACCATGCTCTCTGAAAGGTCCAAATTTTAACACCAGGTCAAACAGGAGCTAGAAAACCATTAAAACTTAAGTGTATACTCTTTCTACAACTGAGTGTTTTACTGAATTGGAGAGCAACTTGAGAGGCAAATTACCCAGATGGGATAACATTAACCACCTCTATTATCACCTCAATGAAGCTGATAAATGCTGGAATGTTCTCACAAAAGGGTTAAAAGCCAAGACTGCCAAGCATCCTCAGAGCACCAAATGAAAAGAGATGAAGGAGGACTTGAATTAGCACATTAGAGTATTGGAGGATTAGAACAAGCTTTTGCAAACATTTGCTCATCTGCTTGCTAATAAATTTATAATCTCAACATCCACATAAAGAACTTGTAGAATGATAAAGTCATTCTTGAAAAAGAATCAATCTCCTGGATATTAAGCCAAGTCTTACCCTAGAGGAAATGGAGCAACATCCTAATCCTCTATAGAAGCAAATGCTTTGACTGAAGTGTAAAGTTGAACAGAGTGACAAAAGAACTGAGATTACTGAATCTGAAGCTACTAGAGTACACTTCATCACAGGATTGGAGGCTACTGCCTTTAAGTTCACATTAAAGGACAAGTTTACACCTGGCAAATGGAGTGTCACATATTTCCTCTATATTTATATAGCTGCGCTGGAAGGTGCAACTAATCATCAAAAGGTTAAAAATATTTAGTTTATTTAAGCTGTATAACTCAAGAGGTTATGGCGCCTCATATTAATAAATTGCATACTTGGAGAAAATCAAAGGAAGCGCTCATCAAAAAATTAAGATTAAAGCAGAGCCTGAATATGAAGAAACAGACTGCTTTAACTGGCACTATAGCGTTGTATTTCAACTGCACAGGTAACTACACCGATAATTCAAAGTATTGTATGATGACAGTAACTTTTATCAAATCCTTATAAAATAGAGACAATAATCAGCAAGAGGGGTGTTTTTTAAAGAAAACAGAAGAGCTCCTTGTAGTATTCAGTACTGCCAAAGGCTCAAAGCTTGCTTAAGCAAATGTTTTAATCAGCTGATAAAACTAAACTTAGAAAAAGATTCCCTTGAAATTGGCAATCCTCCTCAGATATACTCATTCTAATAGCATTCTTATTGCTGCTTCTCTAGTTACCAAGTAGCGCTCCAAAATTAGTAGACTAAAATGGTGATATAGAATTGGGCCAATTAAACAAAACTAGAATTCAGAGTATTTTCCTTGTTATGATATAATCCGCTGAACTTATTTGAATTACAGTCAGATGGCCTTGGTAAATAATAAATACACTATTACTAATGTTTTAAGATGGCATGGAACAATAAGAAGTAATTTTGTTGAACTGAAATAGGAATTGATAAAGGTATTAAGGCCATGGCATTGGAAGCCAAAATATTTAGTGAATGAGGGCTGTGCAATTGGGGTTCTAGGGCTCTACCAAAAATTAGATAAATATTTAGGACACTATTTATAAAAGCTGAGGCAAGTGCCATAGTAACTACATTGCTCAAATCTGCTATCAAATTATTAGTTGCAATATGAAATTAAAGATATAAAATATGGTATCCAGATGGTTGGTCAAACCTAATTACAACATTTCCCCCACTTGACCAAACATTGAGTAACAAAGATGTGTGGGGATCAACTAACTTACTGGGAGCTTAAGGCCATCAGCCTAGAGATCTGCTGGTATCTATTCATGAACTCTTATGCACCTAATTGATAAGGTGACCTTTAATTGAATCCTTCAGAGTGTAAGCATTTGTAGATGTCTTTTTGATGATCTCAAAAGGCCCCACTCATATGTGCTCCAATTTGCTAGTTCATCCAAACATATAATTATCATAGTACAAAACAAGTTCTCCTATAGTAAAGTAAGGTATAGACTGCCAGTATGAATTTTTCTTTCATGAGATCATTTTTTCTAAGCCAATGCATTGGAATATGACGCACTTTGTAGTTTGATTAAGGTTTGCACCACCGTCTCTAAATATTTGGTAGGAGTCATGGATTCTTGACCAATACATGTATATGAAATTGAGAGAATTGCCGGTTGCTTCCCATAAAGTAACACAAATGGGGAATGCCCCATGGCCAAGTGATAAGATATGTTGCAAGAAAAATGGCGGAAGGCAAGAAAATGTTACAACTAGATGCCTTCACCATAATTATCTTATGCAAAATTTAAACAAGAGTACCTTTCACATGTGTAATGGTACTGTTGGTCCCAGGGTGGTAGGGCGTGGACAATACCTCACATATAATCATTAAGTCATTAAGCTTAGAAATCATAAGATATGTAGAGTTAGTCTCATTATCTGTTAACAAAAATTGAGTGCATACATGCCAATAGATAACATCCTCTAAAACAAACATTGCTGTAGTCATGGCACCCACATTTCTGACTGCTTTGGCCTCCAATCATCTTTTGAGGTTATTAATGGCCACTATTATATATTTAAATTGGACAGAAGTGTTGATCAACAGGCCCAAAACGTCCATAGATACAGTATGCCATGCAAAATTGGGTTTGACCAGCCAATAGGAGGTGGCTTTCTGGTAAGGCACTTTCACTTGGCATTCCTTGCAACAGCATAGAGTCTCTTGAATGTCAAAAATTCATAGATTCTTGATTTATTTGGGGAAGGTTGACCAAGGGACGTACACTTCCAATATAGTGAGGATAAAAATAATAATAAACTGTGAATAACTAAGGACATCCCAGAGGGTTCATAGCCCCTTATGTTGTCTCCAGGACCACCAATTTTTTGGACAATAGGGGGGATTTATGCTGACTTATCCTTGAATGCAGCATGAGTGAAGGAATGAGATAATATTTAGGAACCATATGGGGAACCATGGATTGATTATCCTTCTGTTGCGTGGGTTCATGTTTCCAAATAACCATGCTTGAAAATGTTCCAATATATGGTAGTGAAAATAATTAATGACTTCTTGGAGGATAGGCGTTGCTTCTGTAAATGACTCCAATACAATAGTAAGAATTTTCCAAAGTGCTATTGCTACTATTAATGCCCGTAAAGATTGATGAATAGGTGACTCCATGTTCCCCCACCCTTAGGGCAATTTGGTGCTGCTCCAAAAGCGGCAGCCAATCAGAACAAAAATATCAAAAATTTGAATCAAAATTAACCAGATTACGGAATCCTGAGCCAATGGATGAACCAGTTTCAGCTGAGCTGCCATGGTTGACAACATGTGGTCAATCAGCTCCTACCACTGCCCCAATTCAAGTGGCTGACCAAGTGCTGACAAAATCTAATCCATTCAAGGCTCTCAAATGGATTGATGAGGACAAACGCCCATACCATGTTAAGCCAGATTTTACTTTGATAGATTTTTTTTGATCCTCCCAAATCATGTACCCACCATTTTTGCCCTTGAAATGGTTTTCCCATTTTTTATAAGAATATAAATAAGGTGGCAGCTGAGGCTGCAGCTGCCCCTGCCAACATCTACTTCACCAGCAACTTCATGTGGTGATGGAGCCCCTTGTTGAGGGCATCCCTATCCCAAATTTCCCTCATGATTTTGAGGAAGATGCTGAATATGAAATTGAGGAGCTCACTTTCAGTGTGAGCCGCACTTGCAAAGATGTGGCAAAAACTTCTCTTTTTAACCCTTTTTATCCCAAAACCCACCAGCGCATCAAGTCTTTCACTTGTGTGCAAGCTCTCATCACTTTTGCTGAGAATCAACTTGCTCAATATGTTGAGGTGATGGACACCGCTGGCCTCATAAATTAAGAAAACCCACAACTATACCCCCTTATGCTCCATGTCACTGATGCTCCCACCCCAATGATGTCCACCATGGTCCGCCAGCTAAAGTGGGCGCTATACAAAAGTTTCTTTGAGCTTTAAAAGCCCAGAGGGGCTCCTAGTGCGGGCGAATATTTTGGGATGAAGGCCTGGGGTACTGCCCCTTAACACACTAGGGCTGCGCGAATCTATGCACCACTTAAGATGTGGGCCTGACCGCGATTGGGAGTAGCTCATGCTACCCCATAAACTGACATATGCCCGCCCTGTTTAAGTACTGGGCAGCTCGTCTGCACCAGCCAGAACAGGCGATATGCCTCTCATCCCTCTTGCAGGGGACAAGACCTAATGACCCCCAGGTTTAAGGCCCCTGAGGGAGGAGAAGCTGAAGACCTCCACTTTGTCACCTGCTTTTTTAATGGATTTATGCTCTCCGGCCCCTTTTTGTCCAGGAAGCCTTGGAGTCCTTTTGGATCAGCCTTAATTTTCTTTCATGATCTATTTCACTACCAGCTAGCTCATGATGACTAAACTGGAAGCTAGCTGAGCTTCAGGCCAACTCAGCAAACTGCAGCGTTTATTGTAGGCAGGTGCACCAAAGTGCAGCCAACCAGGATTGCCCCTCCCTTGTTCTGAGGCCCGCACCTATGCAACCCCAGCTCATGGGGAGGCCATTTGACAGGCGCCCTGCCCGACTCATACCCCTTCTTGCCCATATTCTCCCCTCAGGGAGTGGTAGACACCCACAAGAACAGGTCAGAACAGTCATCACTACCATTCCGCACTTCTTTCAGGCCACTACAGGACCTGACCAACGTGCCTCTCTGGGTTCTGGTGTTAGCTACTCACCCATGTTTCCACAGGCTTTCCCAGTTGTGTCATGCAGAGGCCCCAGCTACCTAACTAGCCCACCTAGACAAAAGTTTCCCCAAAGCTTACTCACCTTCTGATATGGCTTCCTAGGCTGTTAGCTGAGGTGCCATATTATTTTTATCTCTAATTATCCCTTTGTTTGGCCCATTTGCAATAAAGATGCGTGGCGGCTCCCCCTTTTGGGTTGGGCACCACTAGAGCTTAAAAATAGGTGACTTCATGTTGAGAGCAAACATGTTCCTAGACAAACTAAATGATTGTCCATTGTCTTGTTGGATTAGGCTCATGACCTCTTTCCAGATAGCTACTAATGTTGGACATTGTTATAGGCGATGTACTAAGCTTCCATATTGGCCACATATTGTGCATGAAGAGTGTGCAGCGTTAGATTGTTCTGCTATGCAATACACTCTTCTAATAAATCTCCATACATGTGCCCTTATCCTGGGTTGTAGTAGTGAGTGATGTGTGTATCTCCAGAGCATTCTTTGGGTCTCCAGGCTTATGGTATATCCATATGATCCAGGTAATCAATCCTGGCTTTGTTGCTCGGATTTTGGTTTATTATGTTATCTGTAACTATTTAGCCATTAATTTCCTGTCTGTGAATTAGCCTTAGGCGTCCTCAGTGACAGATCTGGCCACATATGTGGATCTTTCACTCTGCATTTCTCATGTCTAGAAATATTCATTTAAAGTGTACAGGAGTGCCATGTGGTCCTGCAGCGGTTGGGTGAGATGCCAGATACTAAATCAATGTTTAGATGATCTGGATTTTTTAATTGAAGTGCTCATATAAGATTAGATCTTGCTGCTCTAGCCCAATGTATGTCTGGAAGGTCTGGACTAGTCACTTGAGCTATCCAGGATCCTAGTATATGGGCCGCTTGCTCTACATAAATAGTTAGCCCCATATTTCCATTCCTCCTAGGGCCAAATAGAGTTTAAAGGTGCACAGGGGCATTATGGTTGGACCAAAGTCATCCCTATATTAAGGCATATATTATATAAAAAAGGACGGTGAGAAAGCAATTGCATGAGCCATAAATTATATGATTAATAATATCATGGAGTTGGCTATCATAACCCATCCTGTTAGACCTGTTTGATGTCCATGCAAGGAAGCATTGCGTTTTGTTAATTTATCTAGAAGTTGATTTTCCATAATGATGTTGGCGAACCCCCTGCCTCTAACCATACCTCCAAGTGGTGGACAGGTCCAGCTGCCAGCTTGGTAGTGAAGGGAAGTTCTAGTGGGGTGATTGGTGATCTTTATCTCCTAGTACTTATGATTAGTCTTCATGTATTATTCTGTTGATTCAAGGTGGATGGCGCCCAATGGGTCTGATATTTCCCCAGAAAATAATTTCAGTTTTTACAGTATTAAGTGATGCGTTGCTAATGAATAAGTATTATTGTATTATTCAAGTATGCGAGCAGCCTGGTTACTGGAGATACCCACCACACAGTCATCAGCAAAAGCCATCATATTGACTGGTGGTTGGCCATAGAAATTGTTTTCATTGATGAAGGCATTTGGATTCCAGATTAGGGGTCAAGTCTAAAATTATATAGTAGAGGACTTAGAGGGTCCCCTATTTGAGTCCCCTCTGTGGAAAAACTATATCATTTAAAAAACCTGCTCCGCGTACATCCATGGTGGCTGACTCTATGAACAACATCACCTAGTTTATAAACCTATTTGGGAGTTTGAATTTTTGAGGCAGGCCCTGAGATAATTACAGTTCAACCTGTTGTATGCCTTCTGTTGATCAAAAAAGACAAGTGCTCCAGAGGCTTTAGATTCACAGACATTTGCAACTGTGTGATATTGTCCCAGATGGATCTTCTTGGGACTAATCCATATTGTGATGGGGATATCACATCAGTTGCAATTTTTCTAATCGTTTGGCATAATTTTTGTAAATATTTTGATATCATTAGTTAGGGATACTGGGCGCCAATTGGATAGGTTTAGTCTATCTCCTTTTTTGAAGAGGGTGACTGTGTATGCTTCTTTGCCTCCAGGTAGAAGGCATGTTTCCATAATGCACTTATTAATGGAAGCTAAACGAACATTAAAGATGTTTATAAATTATTTTTTTTGTAAAATTCATAGGGAAGCCCACCAGGTCTAGGGCATTTCCCCTATGGTGCAGTGCGTACTTCTTCCCATAAATCTCTCACATGATATTAAGTTAAAAAAATGTTTCTTTAAGCCACAGTGTTGATATGTGCATTTGTGAGGATTTTTTTTGCTTTTTGCTGGTTTGACTAGTTCAGATTTGTATAAATTTGTATAAAACCTGTGTACTTTGGTCACAACTTCTTTGGGTGTTTCTGCTATGGATCTATACAGTCGTCAGACCTGTGTGCAAGCTACCATGTTTTAGGTGTGAAATCAATGGGAAAAATAGCTTGAACAAGTTTCTCCATCTTTTAGGTATTTTGCTTTATATTAAACCCAAATGCGGAGTTTGTGTTCACATATCAAGGTGTTTGAACGTGCAGAAACTATGCCCATTTGTGTCCCCATACAGAGCTGTATCCTGTTCAAAGGACATTGTTTCCCAGGTGATTAATTTCTGCCAAGGTGTGTTTGATGATGGCTGAAGCTGCCCTGTATCTTCTTGATGCTGTTAGTCAATCTGTTGTATTGTTGATTTTTTGAAATTTTCCCAGATGATTAGTGGATCTGAACAGAAATGTGTTTGAAAGCCCCATGTTGAGGACATTTCCTCCACCCAGAATTTAAATTCCAAGTTGGTAAATTTTCTGGGCATATTTTGCACCACCTGGGTGCTTGGATAATTGTTTCCGCTGGTGTGAAGGACATCAAACTAGTCAGTGATTGGAGAATTTAATTTTTGTAGTCTTGAATTTATGATTTTGGTGTCAGAAAATTAGCGGTGCAACTATTAGGTCTATTCATGACATAGAAATAAGTACACCGTTGTGCACATGTGGCATGTCATGTTCTGCGGGAGGGGTGACCGTTTGGATAATGGGTCATATAGGCCCAAGATGGCCTTTAACACGCGAAGTTCTACTTGCCCTTGTGGTGTCTCCATTGTGTGTGGCCAATGGTCATTATCTGGGTTAATCCAGCAGTTCATGTCTCCTATGACAAAAGTGTTTTCTGGAAGATGGAGTTGTGTTAGAGCTGATAAAACTATCAAAGGTTTGTTGCATAGTTTGGTGCATACATACTGGCTATTGTGTGCACCTCTTTGTGCCATGAGAAGGCAATGGCTAGTATGCGACCATCCAAAAATGAATCTTATTGAATTTAAATTTTTGGTTTGCATGTACTAACACCCCACTGTGTTGTGACCAAATGATATTGTTGGAAGTAGCAGGTTTTCCCATGCCTCCTCATTTCCCTGTGGACAGTGGTTTTCCTGCACAGCCAGGATGTCCACAGGTGGGTTGTGCAGGAGACTCAACTTCTTGGCCCAGGACGTTTTAGGACTTGAGTTTCACTATGTTCAGCATCCCTATCTCTACTGAGATGCCCAATGCACCTCAGGAGTGGTTAGCAGGGCCCCTCAGCCCTACTCTCTCACCCTCATTACACTCCATTGCATTTTTGCTGCAGATGGCATAATTATGAATAAAGTGCTAAGGTGTATTCTGCCCCTTTTTTAATCACTGCTTTTGCTCTTCTCCTGCCTTTGTTGGGTTTCAATTTCTCATTGTAGTGCACTTGTGTGCTCTCATTGGCTGCATTTTTATTTTGCGCATTCCATTGTTGATTTTTACTCCCAATTGGGTTGTACTCCACAATTTTGGTGTGTGTGCCAAACCCCTGTTTTGCTGCATTTGCTTCCAAATTAGGTTCCACCAAATCCATTTTGTTTAATATTGATTGTTTGATTTTCTGTGGGATTTGATTGGCTCATTGTTGAAAATTCTTCCATGTCTTCCTGAATCTGTTCAGGCGAATTGGATGATTCTGCTGAGGTTTTTGCTTTGCAGTGGCCAACTTGTGAGCCTGTTGAGCCATTTTTCATTCTTTTGGGAAAATTGGGTCAATTATTTTATATTGTTCTAATTTTCCACAGTTGAATGCTTTTATGGTATCAGTGATTTTGGTATACTCTAAGTCATTTTCGCCCATTTCTTCCTCACAGAGGCCCATTTCTCTTAGGCCTTCTTTTATGAGACAAGCATGAATCTTGTGCCCAACGGCCTGACAGTGGTTGCATATGGGGGGCGTGCTCTCCACTGTTGCATGTAATAATAGGGTTTTTTCTCATCAATAAAAAAGATGCAATGTGGGGGATTTTTTTTGATATCCTCCACTATCTCTGGGTTTAGGGAAATAATTTAATTGCATTCCCAGTGCTAAGGGTTGACATCACCTGAGATCTTTGCATTTTTTATTGTTTGATTTCTCCATAAGATTCCAAGCTTTCCTGGAGATGTTGTTTAACTACTGTGCGCAACAGTGTATCCAGAAGGTAGAAAATTTATTATGAAATTATCTTTGGATTATGTCCAACGTGTGAGTTTGGTCAATACCAAACGTTGACCATCTGGAAGGTCAATTCTACACTGACCTTTGCTGCTTCATTCGCTTCTTCCACTGTCTCAAACCCAAGATCCACCCAACCACAGAGGATAGTATGGGTTGTCAAGTACACCACAAGCAGGAATATTTTTGTTAGGCTTCCCCAAATTTTTCCCACATTGCCGGTGTCTCTGTGCCCAAAGTTACACAGATCCTATGTTCAGCTGATGACAGCAGTTGAGAGTGAGATACTTTCATGTAACTACAGTACTTCACTGAAAATCCACAAAACCTATGAGGTGCACCACCTCAGGTTTTTGTTTTTACTATTACTTTCATTTATTACTGAGCTCTTGGTGCCTTTGGGAGGTGCAGATCCAGGCCCGCTACCCTTTACCACGTTTGCCCAATTCTGTCACTGTTTATTTTTCATGCTCATCTAACCTGGTATTGATTATCCAATTGTTCTGTTTGATACAAATTGTTTACTAACAAGTGATAGTAATTGGAAAGAAAATCCTAGATTACAAATATTTAGCAAGGTATTATCACCCAAGTTGTGAGTATAGGGGAAAGAAAAATTCATAGATTCTTAGTACTGATGTTATTATAAAAATTCAAACGTTTTCTTAAAACTGCTGTGCCCCGTCACTTTGTGAGCCCTTAATAGTATAAGCTCGCTCTGTGGGTTGAGGTGTCCAATATGTTGATTACCTAATGCTTTGTAGAGTTTACCATTTTTAATAACTGTGTCCTTCAATAATTTGTCTAATCAATGTTGAACTTCCATTAATTTGCTATCATATTTTTGAGTTAGCATCTTATCAAATAATTTATTGGCCACGTTGGGCACCAAAGCCAGGGTAAACGGTCAAGATAGCCCATCATTGTTTTGATGCTTAACGCCAGGTCAGTATTGAACTTTAAAATAGTAAGTTTGAAACTTTAGGCCCAGCGGGCTAATCTTCCTTAAGGTTCTTTCAAATTTTGCAACCAGCGCAGAGAAGCATGATCAGTTACTACAGTGAAGTATACTTCATAGACATATACCTGGAATTGTTTACATGCATATATACTGCCAGGCACTCCTTTTCTGTTACCATATAATTCCGTCCATGAAATTCCAAAATCTGGTTACAATAAGCTACAGGATGCTCAATTCCATCAGGATCTAGGTGAATAGCACCACCCAATGGCGGTGTGAGAGGCATACATCTGAATAATGAAAGGTTTTAAAAAATTGGGTACAACAACAGTGGCGCATGGGTCAGAAAAAGTCCTAGTTTATCAAAGGCCAGTTGGCAGTCCTAGTCCACTCAAAGGACATGCCATTTTTAAGGAGGTGTGATAATGGTTTTCCTATTTTGCTAAAGGTTTCTAAATAGTGGCAATAGTAATTGATCATTCCAAGGAACACTTGAACATCGCAATTGCCACTCAGTCACACCATGCACTCATTAGCAACAACCTTCGCTGGCTGAGGCTGCAAGCCATGCTTATTGACAACAAACCCCAGGTATTCTAAATGCTCACAAAAAATTGCACTTTTGTGGTTTAATCTATAGATCTACCTTGAAAGATGGCAGAATACTTTTTCCAAGCTCTGTAAGTATTCAGTGAACGTTTTATAAAAAATGGTGACATCATTTAAATAAACAAGGACACAGGAAATTTTTAGATTGCTGAGAATGCTATCCATAGCCTGCTGAAAGGTCGCAGGGTATTAAATAGCCCCTGCGGCATTCTAGTAGGTTGGTAGAGGCCCTGAGCATTAACATAGCGCATTTTTCCAGCTCCTCCTGGGGTAACTCTATCTGTTAGTAGCCAGAGAATAATCCATGGATGAAAATTATTGCTCACTGCCTAACCGGTCCAGTGTATTGTTGTTATGTGGTAAAGGATAAGAGCTATTTTTGTAATACTATTAAATTTATGGTAGTCTATAACCATGCGTTTAGACTCGTCTTTTTTCTTAATAATCAACACAAGAGAGGCCCAAGGGCTCAAAGAAGGCACTAGAATCCCGTGTTGCCCTTACTGACTAATTTTTGCACTAGCAACTTCACCCACTGTTTTTTAACGTCTAAATAGCCAAAGGTGAATAGGAAGTTGTTTTCTAGTATTGAAATGGTGAAGTACATCATGAGCGCAACCCAAATTACAGTATTTTTTTGCAAAAATTATACTGTATTTTTGAAATGAGCCAGTTCTTTATCCTTCTCATCCTAGGTTTACCCTCCCAAGCTTCCTTGAGAGACTAAAAAGCAAACAGATTGCTTGATATCGCCATTAAGGGCTAATTTATCCAATTTGCTAAATCAGAGATATTCTGACCTTCATCAAGTAGTAGCATTTGCACAAAAGCAATTATCTGGTATTGTTTTACCTGAATAGGGTAGGCTTACAAGTTAGCCAATATCAACTGAATTTCGCCATGTTCAGGGAGTATGATTCCAGGTGCAGCAACAGGTTATTGATTGAAATGACAAAAAAGTGCAAATATCTCACCATATAATTCTTGGGAATTTCCTATTCAATTTTATTCCCCATTACCAATTAATAGCTTGGCGGAATGGTTAGATTATGATTAGCATGTAGAAAAATCCCATTAGATTTTGCAATATGGTTAGGTAACTTCCACATCTGAGACCAAATCTGCCAATAACCCAAGGGTACTATTCCATTCTTAAAAAACTAAGTCGTTAACCCCCTGAGGTCAAAGCGCCAGGGTGTTATCTTTCCAATTATAAAATAAATGTATTGTCTATCTGTTGAGGATTCAACTGCAATGACCAAAATTACTCAAGATCAAGATTCGGTATCTCAATCTAATGAGATTGTAAAATCCCTGTCAGAGATTTCCAATTCTTGGATAGACTGACGATCAACTCTTCAGAGTTATCATTCTCTACTGAAGGATGAGGCTAAGAAATCTAATGGGGAAAAACATTATACAAGAAGATCAATCTCATCTAATAAGAACCTTATCAGATCTGACCATCACAAGTATAGGAATAATAATCAGCAATATCAGTCATCTAATAGGAAAGATTTTACCTCAGGTGCAGCCCAAAAATCCTCACAAATAACTACCAAATCTACCCTTATAAATATCCCTCATTTTTAACTAATAAAGTACCACAATTTTTTGTCTCATGTAGCTAAATTTTAGTCTATTCATACAGAATTCTGTATTTCCAATTGGAATACAATTATAGCAACGGAACTAGTAACTTATTTGCACTTGTGTCTATATTTGCTAGAGCCACAGAACTAATAATTTCATAGCCTTCATAGTGTCTGCTTATCATAATTTCTATCAAAATTCTGATACTTATTTTCCTGCCAGGTCTGCTTCTGAGGCTACCTGGTGAAAAAATATTTTCACGGTGATGAATATGTCTAGCAAAGAAAGCCCCTCTTCTGAGGAATCAATGAGTATACTCCAACTGGCAGGAGATGCCTTCCGCTAATGTCAATAATCTTCAATTATGAGCTTCTATGGACTTGTCCATTGAGGGTCCTGATCAAAATAATTATCGAATCTAAGCTGCAGACGTAGAAGAAAAGGTAAAAGGCTTGATAAGGGGGCTATACAGCCTGGTGCCCATCCTAATTGAGACTGAGCATCTAAAGTTGCCAATTATATGATGAACTTATACAACAGAGTGGTGTTACAACATACCAAAGTTGGTTTGGCTATAACTGAGCAGTACCTCTAGAATTATGTACATCCCGCTATTCATCACATACTCCAGATTTTGGGGTTGCATAATCTCGAGATCCAACGCCAGTTGACCCTGGCACAACAATTTCATTCTCAGTTATCCTTGTTCTATGAGACAGCTTCTAACTTTAGTCAGGATAATTAGAAGCCATACTTGATAATAGAAGGGAAATTAACGATCTACATAACCATTTGGTAAGAACTGATAATGGAGTTGTGGGGTACATCAGCCAAGAAGTATCTCAACAGGTTAGTGATGCTGCTAATCCTATTCACCACTGAATCACTACCCTCGAGGATGAGATTATGAGACAACTGGGAAAATTGCAGGCCCAACATGAGGAGCACTTTGTTGATCTCGATGGGCTACTTCAATAAACTTGTCCAAATTGTGGATACTATCAAAGAAGGTGGACCTGGACCTGCTGGACCTCCTAGACCTTCAGGACCACCTAGTTATCCTTTGGTAACCCTGGGACCTCCTGGTGAACGAGGTCCTCAAGGCCCTGTGGGTCAACAAGGCCCACTGGGGCCTGAAGGTTGAGACAGGTCGCAAGGACCCCCTGGATCTCCTGGTCCCCCTGGCTCCTCGCTTCCAATGCACGATTCTGAACCTTCAAGTCTACTAGTATTAAGAGTACTAGCGTTACAAACCCAAATCTGAGCCATAGCTCAAGGGTGTTTCTTATCCTTAGAAGGCCTCCCAACTGACCCAGATTACTCTTTAACCAACTTATTGGATGGCATGGATAATGCTCACCATCTATGTGATGCGAACCAAACTATGCAAGAATCCTAGTTTGCAATGTTAAACGCTAAACTGAACAGTTAACTGCTAAATGTGGTGCACTTGAGAACAAACAGGAAGAGATGATCTCTACAATTTCTAGCTTGAATCAACAACCTGTGAATGATTATCTTGCTCAATGGGTTCAAAATTTACAGGAGGACCTCAATCATTTAAGGCAACAAGTTGACCAAATTCCCACTCATGCTCATATCTCAGAATCCAAACCCTCCAAATATGATCTTGACATGGTATCAGGTGTATATGTTTTGAGCAACGAATCCACTACTTTCAAACCTACCTTTAAGAATAAGTTTAAATCGGGTGAAGGTAGCATCCATTCGTTTCTTTTTGTCTATGAGTGAGCAATGGATGGGGTGACAGATCAACAAAAAGTATGGCATATTACCTCTTGCCTAAGCCAGTTCACTCAAGAAATCATGATTCCTCACCTTAAGGTTTGCAATACATGGGCTCAAGTGAAAACCAATCTTATTAAAGAATTCATGAGTGGTCAAATACTATCTAACCAAAAGCAAGTCTTTATGAGCATCCAAATCAAACGAGGAGGGTCAATTCAAGATTTTGCTAAGAGATTCTATCATGAGGCCAAAAACTCTTGCTACTTGGACTGTGTTATTGTAGATGATGCCATTTCAGCTGTGATGAGTGCGTTTGCTTCTCACACTCAGTTGCTACTACATATAAAATCAATTAAAAGAAATTTCAGATCCATTCTCAATATCAAAGAAGCGCTCATGGAGATTACTAATGGTGTGATACACCCAACCTCTGATAATAACCCTCATTCTTATATCCATGCAATGCCGCCTAGACCCAAACCTAAACCAAAGAAGGAGCCATGCAACTATTGTGGTCTCGTGGGTCATGTGAAATCTCAATGTTGGGTAAAACAATCGGAGGAGTCAAAAAAAGAGGAGTCAGCATAGGGCATGAGGCTCCCTGTGCTGACCTACCTCTTGTGTCTCAATCAAAACTTTTTAACGCTTCTAAAGACTGTTATGTGATATCCGCTCCTGGTAAACTTGAATTTCCCTGATGAATTAGCCAATAAAGATACTATTTCTGCTTATACTTCTATTTCTTCTTATTCTAATTTAATTCAATTGATTAATTTCCTCGGTGTTTTCTATCCCAAACTTTGGCGCTGATGTGACCTGGGTAGAAGTCATCGTGCATAAGGTGAAAGTTTTGGCTATCATTGATACAGAATCGCCTATTAATTTAATCTCGTCCAGGCTTATGAAAAAAATAAAATTTGGCGCTGGACTTAAACCATTCTCAAGACTACTGAACTACTGGGCCTTCATAAACTAAATATATAGGAGCTTATCCTCTCTTCCAAGGCGCTTTGAGAAGTTGGTTGTGTTGGCTCCTGAAGTAGTGTTGGACAACAACTGCTATGACCTGCTCTTGGGAACCAGATTTCTCATTGATTTTGATGCAATAATCAGTCTTAAGGACAATTACCTTTCTTTAATGAGGTACTAAGTATCTTTAATTTTACAAGATTTTCCCAATAGCAAAGGCAAACTCAAACGTCATGTTTGCTTATTGGAATACCCCACTTCTATCTCACTCACTTGAGTACAAAAGATTGGGACTAAGGTCTATACTTCCGCCTCCATCAGCTTGTGCCTCTGAATGAATGCCTTTATATTCTAAAATCATATTACCATTCCTTTAAAAGCTCAAGTCATAAAGATAATGGAGTACAAGTATTTATTCCCACTGATCATATTTAGAGATCTTTGGTCACAAAAATCATCACATTTGGAGGTTTTAACCTGCCCTGGTATCCTTGATCCCGCTTACAATAGGACAGATTTAGTCTTACTAGCTAATCTCACTTCTTTTTTTTAGTACTAGATGGTAGCTAATCTCACTTCATGATCTATGCAATTGAGTTGTAATAAACCCATCGCCTATGTGCAGCCTAATCCTGTGAGTGAAATCTTATCCATCTCAGGATGTGGAAATCTATGTTAATTTTATCTGGAAAATCCCCCTATCATTTCCTAAATTGATGTCGAATTTGGGGATTCACTTACTCCAGTACAACAGCACAAAGCTGAGGCTCTGATTAGAGTATGCGGATATATTTATCAAAGGTCCTAGAGATTTTGGGCTAATGAAAGATGTGAAGCATCAGGTGGAAACTGGGTTGTTATTCCCCCTATTTGAGCTCAACCATATCATAAATCTAAAGTTATGGAGGCTCAAGTCTCCGTGGAATTTAAACAACTCCTAGATGCAGGGCAATTAGCGCCTTCTAAGAGTCCATGGGCTTCTCCTTTACTACTTATCCAAAAAAGGATGGGGGTCATAGAGTGGTTATGGACTATCGTTAGCTCAATGCTGTTACTCAAAAGGATTCTTATCCTCTACCTCACATTGATGATTCATTGAGACTATTGTCTGGGTCACAATACTTCTCAGCTATGAACCTTGCAAGTGGTTATTGGTAAATTGACCTGGCACTAAAAGACTGTCAAAAGGTGCTTTATTCTCTAGTGAGGGGTTATTTAAGCCTACTCATATGCCTCAGGGGCTTTTTAATGCCCCTGCTACATTTCAACGAGCCATGGAAGGCTTGTTTGGGGATTTGAAACTTTCTTATGTTTTGGTATACTTTGACAATGTTACTGTGTTTTATCGCACTCTTAATAAGCATTTGGCTCATTTAAAAGAAGTATTTGGTCAGATGCGTCGTGCTTCAATTAAGCTAAATCCATCCAAGTGTGCTTTTTTTAAAACTGAGATGGAATTCTTGGGTCTTAAAGTTAATTGCGAGGGAATTTTACCCTTATCTAAAAAAGATACAAGCTATTTTGGACATGCCTGTTCCTAAAAGCTTGCACAATATCCAAGTGTTTTTAGGGATGGTTGGTTATTACCAACAATTCATCCCCATTTTGTGGAAATTGCAGAGCCTTTAATTTACTTTTTGCACATGGAAGTCCCTTTTGTATGGGAAAAATTGAAGCAGCAAGCTTTCGATCTGTTGTGCCAAGCCTTAGTTAGTGCACCAATCTTAGCCCATCTTACTTTTTCAAACCTTTTATTTAATTTACCAATGCCAGTGATATTGTTATTGGAGCCATTCTGGCTCAACATGATCCCAACCTGGTTGTTCACCCATCGCATACTATAGTAGAACCCTTTCTAAGGCTGAACGTAATTATAGCGTTAAAGAGAAATTGTCTTGCAGTTTTGTACGCCATCAAGCATTTCCACCCTTACCTCTAGGGCAAGCATTTCACTATTGTCACGGATCACGCTTCCTTGAAGTGGTAGCAAAAAATGAAGGATCCTGATGGGCGCATAGCTAGATGGGCGTTAAAGCTCCAGGATTATAACTTTTTAATTCAACATTGTGCTAAAGCTATTTATCAAAACGCTGTTGGACTTTCTCAATTTCCTATACTAATGTTATTTTCTGCTGAGGAGGATCGCATCTATGACTTTATTGGTAGACCTGAGCAATGGTACCGTGAATCTAAGGAAGTTATATCAAAGCTACAATCCTTAACTGAAGATACACAAGTTAAAGAAGGTTCATTATACAAGAAGCTGGAATCTAAATGGTTGCCCTTTATTTGGCCCTCTGCGAGGACTGATACTCTTATGGAGGTTCATCAAACTGTAGGACATGGAGCTGTCGCTAAGACCTTACAGTGGTTGAAAAATCATTGTTACTGGGATAACGTGCTGGAATCTGTACACGATGTGTTAGAGACTTGTCTCACTTGCCAAAAACAACGTGTTGGAAATCTGATGTTCCAACACAAAATTTTGGGACCTTTAGAACTATTCTCTACTATGAGTATTGAAGTGGTGGACTTCTCCCTAGTGCCACCTATGGACATCGATATATTATATTAGCTATCAACCATTTTACTAAATGGATTGAAGCTATCTTAGTTTCCACGGTCACTGTAAAAGGAACTGCTTCATTTCTTTTTAAGAAAGTTTTCACCAGTCATCGTAGCCCAAAAGTTCTGTTATCAGATAATGGGTCCAACTTTATTTCTCAGGTGGTATCTGAGCTTACCAAATTAATGGTACCTATCAGTCATTTACATCCCCATACAATCCCTCTACTAATGGTGCAGTTGAAAGAGCAAATGGCACCCCTGTAGCCATTCTTCAAAAGATGGCTTCCAATGACCCTAGTAGATGTAATCTCTATCTGCCTAGTGCGATGTTAGCTTATAGGGTTAGCTACCATCATATAATTGGAATATCTTCTTTTAAGGCTCTGTATAGTGGGATCCTATTCTACCCTCAAGTTTACAACCTATACTTGAGGAGGCTACCCTGAAAAATACTGATTTAGCTATCAGGAGACTAGATGAAATCATCCAATTACAAGCTTTAGCTTCAAGTTCCCTAGCTGCTACCATTTTAAAAAAGGGAACAAGAACCAACGCTAGTAGACCTACGTTACCTCAATAAAAAGTCGGTGATTCTTGTTCTCTTCTATCATCACAGGCTAGGAGGAAGGATTCACAAACTTGACACCTTTTGGGATGGTCCTTATCATTTTATTTATCATTGGGTATTAATAAACCATTGCAGTTGTTGATACTGGTACTGTTATTAATAGAGTGCATAGTAGATTTCTTCGTAAGTATGTGCCCCCTATGCAAGATCTTGAGGGGACATTGTTGGGTATTCAACTATGATGACCAGAAAAACTCATGATCGAGATTCAATACTCAGTCTAATGAGATTGCAAAATCCAAATCTGAGATATCTGATTCTAGAATAGACTGACAATCAACCCTTCAGAGTTATCAACCTTCTCTAAAGGATGATGCTAAGCTATCTGATAAGGCAAATTATCATACAAGAAGGTCAATCTTATCAATAAGAATCTTATCAGATCTGGCCATCACAAGTATGGTATTAGTAATCAGCAATATCAGTCATCTAATAGGAAAGATCTTACCTCAGGTGCATCCCAAAAAACTCACGAATAACTACTAAATTTTCCCCTATAAATATCCCTCATTTCCAACAGATAAAGTACATCTATTTTTGTCTCACGTAGCTTAACTTTGGTCTATTCATACAGGACTCTGTTTTCCTGATTCAAATCAATTATAGCAACGGAACTAATAACTTTGTTGCACTTGTGTCAATCTTTGGTAGAGCCACAGAACTAATAATTTTGTAGCCTTTGTAGCACCTGATTATTTTGATTTCTACTGAATTTTAATACTGGGCAAAAACTCCCTTCCAGTTATAAGTGTGGCTGATAAGCACCAGGATTTCCACCTTCCCAAGTTGCCCCACCATTATCCCAATATATAATGCTCCTTGATTACTTTTAGGAGTAGAGGTCTGATTTGAATCCATAAGTATCCCTGTAACCATACAGTATTGTCCTTCATATATCACCCCCTTTATCAGATTGTATGTTTAAAGTTGAACTTGACATGAATTTTTAGTATATTCTGAGGCCAAAGGTTGTGAAAATATCGCCTTCTCAACATACTACAATCTTTCTAGGTATACAGGGAAGCGAGACTAGGTAGCACTGATGACAGTAGAACGCTGTTTAGACAGATTCTTACTGTGATAAATTACTAATTGAGTGTTATTGAGTTCGTTTCCTTGAGGTCAAGATATATTGCTAACTTGAAACTTAAGGCATAAGGTAAATCCATTCTTCTTGTCTTATATGAACTCCTAAGAAAAATAAACAGTGCAAGGATCTTATGCCATCGAGTTTTCTAAGGTGTTCATAAATGAGAGGAAAAACAGTACAACAGCACTCAATGGTCAGTATGAACCTGTGATAGTTAGGTTGAAACTTTCAAAGGATGCTGCCAGTAGGTTATTGCTTTCACTAAAATCAGTAATTCCTTATCATAAAAATGTAGTTTAACTCAGGAAGTGAAATTTTATAAGAAAATACCCCACAGGATGCTCAACTCCATCAATGTCAACTTAGAATAGAGATATAACAATAGAAAGTGTTGAAGCGTCGCTAACCACAACATCTTCATTGTATAAAAACACGTGGTGTAGTACAGAAATAAAAAACAGAGTTCACTTTACATCTTGAAAAGGCTTCCTTCAGTGCCAAACACTACTTTTTAGATTCAGCGCCACTGTAATTTGTATAATGGTGTGACCTCCCACAGGCTAGGAGATAACTTATTAATAAAGTTTCACATACCCAAGGAGCTTCTTAATTCTTTACTTAGGTGGGCTTTTGCCAATCACAATTGTATTTTTCTTTATCTGGAGTGACCATATGGCCATTCTTAAACACAGATTTGCACAAAAGGGAACCTTGTTTTGTAAAATTTACACTTGCTTATTTTCACCGTCAAGGTAGCTGCTTTTAGATGTTCCACCACATTCCATAGGTGGATCTCAAGGGATGTTTGAACTTTGAGGAAGATAAAAATCATTCAATATGCCACCGCACATAACCCAAATAACTCTCCTTTTACTACATTATAATTACTTTTTTAAATTTTTCAGGCGCATTCTTAAGGCCAAATGGTATGACACGAAATTGGAAGTGCTATCCCTGGAGCTGAATGCAGCAAGCCATTCTTACCCTTTTTAATGTGGATTTGATTAAAGCATATAATCAATTAAGCTTGGAGAAGCATTTTTATTCTTTGCAAAATGGTTTTTTTTACTTTCTATGTCATGGGATACATATCAGGTATTGTGACATCATAAAAATTAACATAATCTACACAATGGCGTAAATTGCCATCTTCTTTATATAAATAAAAGCAGTGAACAAACTTGAAAGATCTTCTGATAGATAAACTTTTATTTCTATTTTTCTGTAACCCATAAATTTAAAGCTTCTTTTCTCAATGTTATAGGGTAATAGGAAAGGAAATTCATAACTAAGTCTACTGTAAGCTTTCTTTTGCAATCAAACTCAGGATGTTCTGCTAATGAATTTGTAGTTTATGCATCAAGGGAAGGCTCTAAGACCTCCAAACAGGGGGTAAGGCTATTTCTAAAGTGGGCTTGAGAAAATGTGCAAGAAAATAACTTCTGAACTTAGACATAGAGGTAAATTCATTGAAGAGTCATCAGCAGTCATGGGAATCACTATCTTCTTCCTGTCTTTCAAAGCCAAAGTCAAATAATTAGCCTTAAATCTGTTTTATATAACATTTTTGACACCACTCAACTCTTAATATAGTTGGGTACAGAAGGTTTTTGACTGCCTTAATTTGGTAAGCAAGTTTAATTACCAACTTGAAATTCAACCAAATTTTGAATCTTCATTATTGGAATTACATATAAACTACCCGCTCTAACCATTTAACCAGAATAATATTATACCAAAGTAGTTGGCTAGCCCTTATTATAAAGCTTCCTGAGGCACCTATATCTACCATAATATATGCTTACTTTACACAGAGTAGTAGAATAATTAAGTAAAAGCATACAGTACCCAATTACTCCTCATACAAACTAGAAGTGCAAATAACTCACTAAGAGAATTATTTTTGAGCCTACTAATGCCACCAAGATATTAGTTGTTTACAAAAGAGAAATGGGACAACTTGCCACTTTTTATAGTAGATAAATACCCAACCTGGTTTTCTGAAATGCCATGTCTCACCCCACATTAAAAAATAAATAATATCTTCCTGGGTATTGTAATTGGGTAATCAACCATATGGATATATTAATTTATATATACCTAATCTATAGTTATCTAATATAAAGATAGCAAATCAAATTAGTTCATAGTGCATAACTCGGAGTGTGGCCCATGTTTTCATAAGTAGGAGCCTAAATATTGGTTTAGTAATCAAATTACTAAATCATTGCTGGTGCATCTCTCACTCCCTTAACTACCAACCATCAGCACAGTGGCTTGATTTCTTTATCACCTCCTATCTTTTTTTAACGTACTGTTCTAAGTTTTTTTTCATGCCAGCGTAATATCATTGGTGGTAGAATTCTATATTTATTATGATCAACCATTGGTAATTCAATTGTATCTGGCATATTGCACCATTTATTGGAAATTGCTTGATCCCTATTTACTTAGATTATGGCTTGATGTACATGGAAAAATTTCAGTCTACCATTATTGAGGGCTGATTAGTAACCATGGAAAGCATAAATGAGATCTCTGGTAGAGAAAAAATATCTTAGGATGATTGTCAATGGAAAGGGGATCTTTTTCTGGAATAAGTTTTATCAGCATTTTTGCTCAAACACTAGAGAGCCCATGAGCCTCTGATCATATTTGATACTACATAGTGCTCTATTGTTTTCTTAAATAAAACCCTATTGCTGAAGATACTTGTAATGGACGGAAAATCCCAGTTTCTGACCGCCATATAATAAATGATTCTTTGGCGCAACAACAAGCAACAAAAGCAGCCTAAAAGAGTAGGGAGAGGTTTTAGGCACCCACTGCGCCAAACATTGCCTACTACTAGTTGGTTAGGCAAAGTCCTCTGGGTTGGTCTGACCTAAATTCATAAAAGCTCCTCAAAAATGGACACCCAAAAAAGACCAACAGGTAAGCATGGTATGCTAACCACATAACAACTTTATTTTTATTCAGGATATTAAAAGGGTCCGCTGACCAGAGCTCATCTGGGGAGCAACCAACAATGCTCCCCAGGAAGGATTTGCTAAGGGTAAAATTCTGAAATGAGCCTCAGAATTGTCAAACGCGCCTTATAAAGGCTACCCTTCAGGGGCCTCACCTGAATCTTTGATTAGAATCATATAAGCCTAATCTACAACTTGGGTGGGGCAAAACCCAGCGCCCAAATTGACAAAGCCAAAAGTATTTTAAAAAGCATTTCAACTCAGATTCAGAAAATTCTAATCCAAGTCAAAATGTAACAATTTAGATGAATTTGATTGTTACAATACCATTTCTTTTGTGAAGTTTTAGTCAGAGTTACTGTACTCAAAAATACTTTGTTTTGTTGGTCTATTCACCTATGCAGTTAAAATACACCGCACTAGCATTGATTTCAACATCTAGTGCTCACTACAGGGGCCCATACCCTGTTTTTCAGTGCATAATTGTTTTCAAGTATTGATTCTATCACTTAGTTGGGAACTACCTTCTGGAAAAGATATCACAACTTGCAGACATTGAAGTTCCAGGTCCAGAGGCCTTGCCAGATTGTTCTGATAAGATTTATTAATTTTTGGATAAGATTTAGCTAATGGTGCAAACTAAATAACTTAACAAGAAAAATCAAGAGTATATACTTCTTTTATAAATGAAACAACCGTTAAAAATTGTGTTGTAGGCTCTCTGATAATCCTCAATAAAAACAAAGGCCTCTGGTATGTGAACCAGTCTTAAATCTACGGAATAAAAAGATATAAAACATTTTTCCTTATAACCAAAAATAGAAAATGCTCCTAAATAATAGAAGCTTTTTTTCTGGCAGGTATAACTGAGTTTTTCTCTTCAGGAAGTATAATCGCACACAAACTATCTGTATAGATAAAGGAAAACGGTAAAGAACAAAGGAAGATGACATATGGTAAACATTAGTTAATAAACTATAATACATTAGTTCTTTGTGACCAATAGTTAAATGGTTTACTGATTGACCAGGTGCCAGTATTATATACCTCTTGGGCATCTCCTAGCCAAACTCATCTATTAGATGAGTCCATTTATATTATCTAATCCTCTGCTGGTCATGGCAATAATTATGATTAAATCCCAAAATTTATTTGAACCATGATTTACTAAAATAACAAATATCAGCCTGATCAAAGGAAATTTTACTCACATAATTGGGAAGTTTTTGGGTACATAATGATATTTAATTAATGTAGAATTGAACTGAACCCTGCTCAATTAGACTTATGTCATATCTCAGTAAACAACAAAAAATGGGGATAAAAAGGTAATTGGATATAAAATATGACACACCCCAATTAGGAAGTTAGCAGGCCTCTCATAACACTAGGTGCGCCCTATTCATGCTATCCATGTTAAAGTGATTTATAAATTGATTTAATTTTTTTGAACCCAAAGTTCCTCCTTGGTGCATTGTTATTAGTGCTATAATTGGGTGGTGCATTCTAGTTAATGCTGTGAAACCACTTTGCATCAAAGTAGTCTCAAAATCAGACACAAAAAATTAGTTCATAGTTATTATTAACTCAGATAATTGGGAAGAATGGTAATCCAATTAAGGCGGAGTTTAATATCACCTATATAACAGATTTAATTTAAATTTATTACGGGGAAGGCCAACCAGGGGATGGACACTTCTGTAAGTAAACACAAAAGTAAACAAAACTTCGTAATAGGGAAGGCACCCCAGAGAAGCGATGCTATCTCCTGTTGCCAGCGGGAACGCCACTATGGGGAGGAGGGGGAATGTGTAAAGGGGCCGTAACCACAATTGAGCATGTGTGAAGGAAGGGGTCCAAGTTGATGAACCAAACTGGGAACCAGGAGGAGACCAACTGATGGCTACGCGATGGGAGGTACCCAAACATCCACGCTTGAAAGTGGTCCACCTAATGGGACTGGAATCTGTGGACAGCTTCTGGGAGGGTGGGGGTGGAGCCTACAATGGCATCTAAGACAATCATGTGGATAGTCCACATGGCGATTGCAACCACCAGAGCACAAAGGGAGGGTGGAAGAGGGGAACACCATGGATAGAGCAAACATATCTTTAGACAGACTGAAGGGATGTGCCTGATCCTGGCAAAGCAGACGTTGAACCTCGCGCCATATCGCTTTAGAGGTAGGGCACCTCTCCAGGCGGTTGAACAGCGTTCCATACTGGCAACACATGGGAACGGATATGAGGCAGCAACAGGGGGTGGTGTGCGTATTTCCAAATAGTCTTCTGGGTCTCAAGGGAATAAGGGATGTCCATCATGTCCAGGTAGTCCACCCTGGATAGGACATGGGGCCGTGTGGGGATCAAACCATCTTGAATGGGTAGCCCCTGTACCTGCTGTGTGAACTGAGGAGAGGGGCGGCCTCTCTGGGCTGTGTGTCCACAAATACGGATTCTCCACTCAGCGCACCGCATGGAGATGAGGATTCGTTTGAAGTTGGGTTTAGTACCGTGAGGACCTGTGGCCAAGGGTGGGAAGTCAGATATTTCATCAAGGAGTGAGGGTTCAATGAATTGGTAAGGCCCAGGGCGCGGGAGAAGTTGGAGTGGGCCGCATGGGAACAGTATTGGGAGGGGAGCATAGGGGCGATGACAGCCGCAATCCAGGTGCTCAGGATCTTGGCAGCATGGTCTTTAAAGTCGATCAGGCCCATGCCACCATGACAACAAGGGCCAAACATGACCTCAAGCCGCACTGGCGGTGGGCGGCCTGACCAGAGCCACCCTTGTAGAAGGGCATACATATATTTGAAAAAACCCAGGGAGAAGGCGATGGCGTGGGCTATAAACCAGACTTTGGAGAGAGGCATAGAGTTGGCTAAAAAACCCTGCCTGTAAGAGAAGTAGGATGGGCTCTGAGAAAGGCGATGCGCTTCATCACGTTGTCTAGAATATGACTTTCCATTACTGCTGAGGCTTACCCGCCTGCCTCCACCCACACGCCCAGATGGCGGACAGGCCCAATGGTAGGGCGTGGCACGAAGGGGAGCACAAGTGGGGGTGGTGTGGGGTGAGCAGGGAAGGCGAGCACGTGTGCGAGCAGATGGGTCAGGCTGGGCACTGGTTGCTGGGGCCCAGCAGGTTTGATACCGACCAAGGAGGATGATTTCAGTTTTGGAGGCGTTCAGTGCACCATTACTTACCTGGGAATATTCTTGGATGAGAGCTTTAAGCGCGCGTGCATTTTGATTATTAGACACCCTGACCACACAACCATCTGCAAATGCCATCATCTTGACTGGGGCTTGGCCTGGTGCATAACCCCAGTGAGGCGAGCATTCATGTTTCAAAGTAGTGGGTCAAGGCTGAAGTTATATAAGAGTGGGCTAAGGGGGTCTCCTTGGCGTAGGCCCCTTTGAGGGTGGACTACTTCCGTGAGGAAGCCAGGGCCACGCACTGCCATTATTGCAGTTTCTGTAAGCATCATCACCCAGCTGATGAAGCGAGGGGGTAAGCGGAATTGATGGAGGCAGGCCCTGAGGATTTCTCATTTACTTTATCATAGGCCTTCTGTTGGCTCAAGAATACTAGTGCTCCAGAGGCTGTGGACTGGCATGCATTAGCCACAGAGTGCACATTGTCCCAAATCGACCTTCTTGGTTTGAAACCAAAATTGTTCTTAAAAATGGTGGCAGAGGCTACAGTCCCTAGATGGTTAGCCATGCTTTTAGTTAAAATTTTGTATCCGTGTTAGTTAAAGAAATGGGGCGCCAGTTGGCTAGGTCTAGCTTATCCCCTTTCTTGAAGAGTGTGATGGTGAAGGCCTCTTGCCCTCCTGGTAGAAGGCACGTCTCCAGAAGGCTCTGGTTAAGGGAGGCAAGCAGCAGTGGGGATAGATATATGAAGTACTTCTTATAGAACTCAAATGGAATGCCATCAGGGCCTTGGCATTTCTGATTTGGTGCACCGCAGATGGGGACCAGAGGTCATTCAGAGTAATCAAATTCATTACTTCTGGGTATCAAAAAATGGTGCGGATGTTGGCTTGTTTGAGAAATTCCGCCATTTCAGCTAGCTGAATTGGATCGGATCAGTACAACTTGGAGTAATACTTTTGTATTTCAATCGCCACTTCAGCTGGCGTATCCATGACAGAATCATCTGACCTCCGCACCTGTGTGCAGGTCACACTCTGGCGTGGTGCAAAGATTTTTTTAAAAAAAATAAGCAGAGCATGTGCCGCCCTCTGTAATGTGTTTGGCCCTGTACTGAACACAAACCTGATGTTTGTGTTGCCTTTCAAGAACGTTGAGGTGGGTGGCTGCTTCTGCCCACTTTTGGCCCCAAGAAGGGCTGTAGCCCATGGCTGGGATGTTGGAATCCAGGTGTGCCAACTCCGCCAGAGTGCGCGAGATGACAGCCAATGTAGCTCATGAGCATTGGGAGTAGAGGTGGTGAGCATGGCGGATGGTTTCCACTTTGAAGGCTGACCATGTGGAAATTGGGTCAGTGCAAAATGATGTAATAAACTCTTTTGCCAAAGTCTCTGATTCCACCCATGTGGAAAATCCTGGCGACACAAGTTTAGATGGGTGGAGTTTGCACCAACGTGGGGCCTTAGCCACTGTGACAGGTAAGTGGTAGGTTATCAAGACCAGTCAGTGATTGGAGAAATTGATTTTTGATGTGTGTAATTGGGAAATATGGGATCAAAATTTCACTGGCGTGAGTATAAGGTCGATGCGGGACATGGACCTTAATTGGCCATTGTGGATGTGGGGGTGTGACATGTTCTCGAGCAGTGGAGCTTGCCACAGCAGTGCATTGTACAACCCAAGGGTGGCCTTTAGAACGCGAAGTTCTACATGACCCTGGGGTAGGGAGGGTGAGGGAGGCCAGCGGTCAGTGGATGGGTCCAACCAACAGTTCATATCGCTGACTACAAAAGGGTTAGGGGGTAACAGAAGGGATTTAACTGATGAGAAAAATTTTTGATGCTCATATGCACAGGTCAGGGCATAAATGAGATGATAGCATGCACCATGTCAGCCCAAGAAAATGTGACAATGAGGACACGGCCTACAAGGAAGGATTCAGATAATAAAAATTTAAAAACATTGTTTTTCTGAACAAGCACCCCACAGTGCTCAGACCAGAAGGAATGGGAAGGGAGGAGCATGGTTTTCCAAGCGTCCTTAGAACCTCACAGACAGTGGGACTCCAGGATGGCCATGATGTCCATGGGTAAATTTTATTGTAAAAAACTCAGTTTCCTAGCCCAGGATGGCAAGGCCTTGAGTCCGGCAATGTTCAACGTCCCTAAAGTAAAGGTTTCCCCCATCACACCTTAGGTGCGAGGGTGTGGGCACCCAGGCCCACCAGTATCCTCTGGATCCCCATGGGCCTTCACAGCGGCGTGGGTGTTTACAGCAATGCTATCAGAAGATTTGTTAATTTTAGCAGACAGGTTCACGTTGGCTTTTGCCTTCACTTTTGGTTTCCCCGCTGTCAAATGAATTTTTTGTGGTGCGGATGAGTTTGGTGCACCAACGTTTGGGTCAAAAGATTTTTTTCCAGGTAGGTTGGAGACCATATCAGTTCCAATTGGGGCTTGGTTGCAAAGGTCAGGTGAGATCGAGTCACCCATCAGATCCTCAGATTGGGTGGCCCAATCAGCTTGGGCATCCCAATCTGATTGGTTGAGGGATTCCCAAGTTGCATCCGCCGAGAAGGTTTCAATGTCCTCGTGGCGTTGGGAGTGTGGAATAGCAGAGGCGACCTTGGCCGCTTCCTTGGCCGCGGCCCTGCGGACCTGTTTGGCCTTCTTTCGCCCTTGAGAGGAGACAGGCTTTACTAGTAGTAGCAGCCTTGTCTCCCCATGGGAAGGCCTCTTTTACTTGTGATTGGTTCATAGTGAGCCTCCCCATTGGTCATGGCCGCTGAGGGGTGCTCTTGGAATGTGATGCTCTCCTTGGTGGGGCATGCATGTGCCCTATGGCTGAACGCGTCACAGTGGGTGCAGATGGGGGGTGCGCTGTCTACAGTTACCCAAAAAGGGTGGGTGGTATGCCCTTTGATATTAATAAAAGTAGAGTGCAGGATCTGGGTTAGGTCCTTCGCAATCTCCTCAGTTGGGTTCAGAACTGCAATGGCTTTTCTGGTGCACAGGTGTGGCATCAGCATAAAGCATTTCATCTCGAAGGATTGTATTTCTCCATATACAGTTAGACCAGCTTTCAGGTGCTGCTCCAGAATGGCACGCTTGACTGTAGTGGGCAAAAAGTCAAACGCGAGGAAAGTTTGGTTGGATTTTGTCCATCTGGTGCGCTTGGTTTCAACAACCCGCTGTCCTTTGGGGAGGTCAATCTCAATATGCACCACAGCAGCTTTGTCTGCTGCCTCCTTGCTTTCAAAACTGAGATCCAGTCAACTGCGTGACATGGAGTGAGGTGCAACGTACACCACGGTCAGGAAATGAGTGTGCACATCCCCACAAAATTTTTCCACAATGCTGTTTGTTGATTATCTAGGAACACCCAGACTCCATAGTCCACTGACAAGAGTGGTTGAGAGTGCGGCATGTTGATATACTGGTTACATCGCACCTGCCAAGTGAAGATTTCTGGGGAAATAAATACCGCCAGTTTTTTAATTTTTCCTAATCTACTAGTTTTTCTGGGGCATTTGCGAACGTTGAAAGTCATGGGCCTACCACCTGTGCCTTTTACCTTACTTGCCCAACTGCTCCCTGACATGGATGCAAACTAATCTCCTCTTTTTGAGATTATCAAACTAAATTCAGACTTGAATTGAATAAGTTTCAAAAGTGATTGCAACGAGAGAGAAAAGTCCACCTATATATCAGATTATGCTGATAAATTGGTAAGGATCAAATTCTTTATCAAAGGGGTAATCTATCATCATTGATGGTTACCTCAAAGGGTTTACTATTTAATTCAACCATTAAAAATCTAACAATGAATTGAAAAATGCACACGCTGGCCTACTTTTTAATTTTATATTAAGGTATGATTGTCAAATAGAGGACTTAATAAATATGGATGGATTTGTTCATTCTATTACAAATTTTAGTTAGGAGCTTGATGCTTTATGGGTCTCAGCATTTCTGCAGATGGGCCAGGCTGACAATAAGTAGGTGGAAGTTTTATTCAAAACCTAAATCAATACAATTGCTTAAGCAGCTTAAGGGAACATTAATCATTTAAATAAATAAAGTCTTATTAAGTTAAGTTTAATATGTAAATGATAGTACTATTTAAAGTACTAGAATGAAATTAGGATTATGATGAGTGATAAGTGATTACCACGTGTAAGGGTGGAAGTAGTTTCAGAATGTAGGAGGCGATGGCACAGTCCAGGTTCAGAAATGGAGTAGATCAGGATTTATCATTGAAGACTGGTTTGAGATCAATAATCGTAACCCAGTAAAGTGGTTTCCATTATTTGACATAAGGAAACAAATAGTGAGTAAGGTATAATAGGTGGCATAAGGTTGTTGAAAAGAGGAGATAAACACCAAAATAACCTTGGGCTTAATATCAAGAAGAGAACAATTCAAACCAGGCATTATTCTTTATCTCAAGGCCAGTGTAGCGCTAATTAGGTAATTTATCCAGAATTTGTTGGGCTGTGAAATCAACGCTATAGGAAATCATTCATTACTTTAGAATAAATAATTACTAATCTTATCAAAATGCCCAATAAAATATAAATTAATAAATAATTAAAATATAAACCAATGTCAAAAATATTTGATAGATTGACATTGATTAAATAAAAATTGAATCATAACCCTAAAGTTGAGGCTTCATTTAGAATAGGGCGAATCCCAACAATGGGTGGATCTTAAAGCTCAAGAATAAAAAGTAATATCCCTATTAAGAGAGAATATTGACTTGAATGTGGACTTTTGGATCGCTAATCAAATGATTTCTAATATGAAAATTACGTTTCAGGAAGAACGCACCATTTTTCTGGATTAATGAACCAATTTAATTTGGAAATTCGTCAGAATAAATGTCAGTGCCATCCAGGTCAAGTTGTTTGGGGAACCCTTCTGACAGAATTTGATAATGAGAGTAATGGAGCGTGGGTTTTTGAGATCAGGCTGCTGTTTTCCCTCTGTTCTGAAAATTGGAGCCTCTGCGCACCCTGATAATATGGCGTCTCACAGTTGTGTACCTTCCCCTCCACAATTAGTAACCTGGGAGTCAGATATGGACATCGCAGGCCCTTTTTACCCTGTAACCTTGAAAATCAACTTCTGGATAAACCTGTTAGTCTACCAAGGTTCAGTAAGATGGCAATTATGCATAATGTTTTGGATCTCTTTGAGATTAGTATGGGTGGAGAGTCCAACACCACTAAGACACCATATAAATGAACTCATTGAATTCCAAAAGTCAGGATTAATTATGCTAAAACTAAAGAAGGCTGGTTTGTCTTACATAAACTCAAAAGCTTTCTTATCAAAGAGCTTAGCAACTCTGAAAGGATGATTAAAAAAATGAACTAATTGATAACTTTTGTCTTTAAAAAAAATTTCAAGTATTTAAAGAACACTTTTATTTAAAGGCTCTGACACTATCTGGGGCTAACGTATAAATGATTTTAATGCCCAGTTCGCTCTTTGCCAAGCCTATAAGCCATACATAGAATTGTATCACATCTTAATACCAGTTCTGAATGAGGAAAAATAATATCACCCATATGGTGAATTTTTTGTCGTTGCACTGTCATGTTTGAAGTGCTGAATTCAAGTCTGCGAGAGCCATGCAATCAATCTATGGGGTTTTACTATGCTAAGGAAATAACTCAGTCATAAGGCCCTCATTTTGAAAAGCCTGAATTTAATCAGGTCATCTTTATCTTTGCAAGAATTTTGGGCACTATACAAACCATTGCCCTAGTCAAGTTCTAAGCCTAGGGTTCATTTGGTCAACCCCATGAAAGAGGCGGACTTGTGAAAGTTATAGTTGAATAGAACAGAAATTTTCTATATTTTTTCTTTTAAAGAAACCCTAAGTTTGAAAAACCTCTGACCCACCTTCTGTCCATCAGAAGGATGACAAAGCCACCTCCCCTATAAAGGTTTAGTGAGTGACAGTTGTAAATGTGGTTGTTGTGACCCACCATTCCTCAAAGAAATGTGAAGCCAGATTGGTGCCAAAAATAGTAGCATGGCATGACGCTCAACAGTTAGTATTACAAGAGATTCCAATTACCTCTGGCGATATTTCTTTATTTTTTAGGATCCAAAAGGCGATTCCAGCTTAGACTTTGATGGAATTCAGCCAAGCGAGGCTGGAGATTAAACCTTTCTAAGTCAAGCGGACACTTTGGATGCCTAGAAAAACATCTGGTAAATTCTTATTTTTAAATGCACTTATATTGATAATTCAGTATCTAAGTTTAAAGTCTGTGCAACTGTGGACAGTATGGAACCTTTTAAAATTTTGTCCACTAAACTGGTGAACTGACTGGTTCTAGCTCCAGACATAGATTTTCACAAAATGAATGGTACCGCCAGACCCAAGACCACAATTTTATATGGAGTGTGTATTACATTACTGCTGCATTTTGGCTCCCTAGCAATTTCCACTCCCACTATTATTCTACCAAATTAAAAGTATGACTTGCTTACTGGGACCTCATCTATGAGAGCTCATGGAGTTGATGTCAAAAATTCGGAGTATATTAGAAATCAAAAAACAATTCCATTATTTTATAGCTTTAAGAATGAGGCCCCATTCCCTTGAACTCAAGGATTTGTCAACCTAATGCATAAGGCTGTTATATTGCCCGTGGGGTACCAGCGGATTCAGGCCTGTACATGGCAGTTACCTAACCAGATTACAGATTATACTGGGATTCTTAAATGTGCTAATTATAATTTAACTATTCCAGCAGGCCATCAGATAATAGTGGAGACAGAAATTAGATTAAAAAACCTAAAGAATTATATGGAAAAATATTTGCGCCATTATGTCAGTGTAATTTGTAATATGTCCCCGCGCATGGGATTATTCTCCCCAAACTATGTAAAATTTAGGTTATCTAAGCTAATCTGTATGCATACCATATACAGATAAAAGTGACACCAGATTATTGCTTTTGTGAATATGTTAACAGTTAAAGAAGTTCTGAATGTGTTTGATTTTGGTAATCTTGATGAACTAGGCCTTAGCGGCGATATTAAGCAATCCATTTGCTCTTTAGTACCTTGTGAAAGCCTTTTAGGGTTAATGGATTAAGTGAAGGACAAGCTCTGGACCTCTATGAAATGTCTCAGGTTAGTTTCGCAAAAGATGACTGTAATTTGGTTGTGCACACGATTTACTACACCATATTGATACCAGAAGTCATCCAGTGATTTTCCTTCATCCAATTAGATGCTCAAAGTGGCATATGAAGTTTTTGATGCCGAAATTAATCAGCTAGTTCACCACAGGATGTGGTGCCCTCAATGAGACCTTAAGCCTCCATAGAGTTGATTAATAAGAAGAAGGATGGTTCCAACTGCATCTTAATAGGCTACCGCAAGCTCACTAATATTATTAAAAGAGATTCCTACCCTTAAGCTATTTGATGATGCATTAGACTGCTTGAGCAGAACGCAATATTTTTATCTATGGATCTAATTTCTGGTTATCTATAGATAGAGTTTTCCAAGGAGGAGCAGAAAAAATGCTTCATGATTATGGCCCAGCGCCTCTACCAGCCCACTAAGATGCCGCAGGGATTGTGCAACGCCCCTGCAACCTTTAAAATGGGCTATGAATAATATCTTGGGCGATTAAAAATTCCCATGTTTATGTTTATTTAGATGATATATATGTTATCTCTCAAACGGTTAACTAACCTCTGTGACATTTTTAAGGAGTGTTTCGCTGCCTCACCAAGGCTGATTTTAAAACTAAGCCGCATAAGTGCAGCTTATCTGCAAGCAGATGGGATATCTGAGATTTATAATTAATAAGCATAGTTTGCGGCCCCAGTTGTCAAAGGTTGAAGCTATTGAACGCATGGTGTGACTCAGTAGCAAGTGTGACGTTCAAGTGTTTTTTGATATGATCAGCTATTACCACTAATCTTGTAGAGAATTTTAGTAAGATAGGTAATCTCTGTTTCGTCTTTCACATTATGGAGTACAATTTGAGTGGATTTGGAACTGTCGTATGGTCTTTGATAAACTCAGGCTTTATTTACCCAAGCATCAATGTTAAAATACCCTATTTTTTACAAAATATCTATTATTTAAACGGATGCATCTCTCACCACAGTTGGGGTGGTGTTTTTACAATTTGATTTTGATGAGTTTGAGTACCCCATGGCTTACTGAAGTCAGATGTTTGATGTCCATGAACAGAATTATATGTTACCTGAGAAGGAGTCCCTGGTGGTCATCTATGTGTTTAAACAGCTATAGGATTATATCCACAGAGTGTATTTCACTGTAGTAACTGATCATGCCTCCATGCTCTGGTTACACAAGATAAAAGAGCCAGAAGTACGGTTGTGCTTGATGGGATCTAAATTTGCAGGCTTATGATTATGAAATTCAGCATTGACCCAGTCCAAAGCATCTAAAATGTTGAAATTTATCTTGATTGCCTACTGTGGTCTTATCGCTGATGTGGCTGATGAATTATTTGATAAGATGCTGAACCAAAACTATGACAAAGAAACAAAAAAAGTTCAACGTTCCTTAGAAAAATTAAGTATGAATACTTTTGTTAAAATGGTAAGATTTTATTTTATTATTTTATTTTATTTTATTTAACCAAGGTAAGATGACCAGGGGATGGACATTACTAATGATCATAGAGCAAACAAATAAATCCTCACCAAACAGAATGAACAAACCACTCAAGTTGAGCAGATGACACACAAAATGCAAATACAACCAACCAGGTTGGTTAGCAGGAACTGCTTATCCCATCATGGCGGAATGATAAGGAGATCAGGGGCTTAGCCTCAGCATCATCTTCACCTCAAAGCAGGGCATGAGCTATGGCGGAGATCTGGGGCATCAGGTTATTAGTGGGATGTGGAGCGAAATCACCAATGATTGGGGTGGCAGAAAGACAGCGGTTGACCATAAGATAATAAAACAGATCAAAGCTATTTCAGCTTTCATGCGTGCATCGGGGAGCTTTACAAATGTGGCGATAATGGTTGGATAATCTTAGCTTTGGGATTCCATGCTACCACTGCCACGTTCTGGATGGCATCTTTGGCAGCTTTGTGAGATTAAATTGACATATTCATTTGGAGCATATTGGCGGTGGAGGGGATAATGAGAGGAGGGATTTCTTCAGAAAGCATCGCCACATGATTTGGTGACAGCTCTGTGGAGAGGATGACGCTCTTGCTTAGCCGTTGCTTCAACAGCCAGCTGGTGGTCACCGTGGAACATTTCAGCACTTTGCTGGGGGGTGAATAAACGAGGGGTAGCTTAGCATCGTGGTCAGCATACATAAACCGCTCAATTTGGATAGTGGTATCCTTAATAATATTACCAGACTCATTAATTTCAGCCAATAGATCCCAAGGATTTAGATTTTGAATTGAAGGAATGGCATATGCCAGAAGTTTGGTTGGTCCATTGGAGGACGCATGGGAGCAAACTGTGGTCCAAGCCAGTGCTTGAATGGAGGGAGCGTTTGTGGCACTGGGGTGAGGAAGAGGCTTATTGGTGGCTGCAGGCGCGGCTGAAGCAACAGGCTTTGGGGGAGGGAAGATAGGATTTGTACCACATACTGAAACTGGCAATTGGTAGGTGGCAGATTGGAAGTAGAAGGATGAAAAATCAGAGCTGTTGGAAGCAGCTAGAGAAGGGCACTTACATTTCTAGTAGTATAACTTGAAACAGGATGGACAGATCGTCCACCCGCCCTCAACGCAGGCCCAGATCTGATGGTCAGGGGCAGAAGGAATGATGGTGCATGGGAGAATCAACAAGGCAATTTTGCTAAATTCAGGGTTGATTGTGGCATATGCCAGAGGCCCAGCGAGGCATGTGGCCCCATTTAGGACCACAAATTGTAATATGGGGTTGGAGCCATAGCTGCTAAACCGTCCATCAGCTTCTGGTGGAGCATCGCAGGGGGGAGGTGGGTGGGAAAACCTGCGAACTGAACCACCAAAGTGGTATCTACTAAGAGCTGGGTCTGAATTGTGGGGAGAGGGGTACCCTGGAAAACCAGGGGCACAGTTGCTGCAGTGGTGGCTTCAGCTTCAAAGATGAAGTTGAGGTCAGAATACCCCTTATAGGGGCGGAAATCTATAAAACTGGCTGGAGTCACTACTACCTAAGCCATTTTGATAATGGCTTGGCTGTGGTATGTGAAAGTTTCCCATAATCAACCCTAAGGCCGAAATCCATGTTGCTCTGGGGGAGCACCAGGGGCAATGAGGCACTACTTGGGTACAAGTGAGGTGGGTATCGAGATTCTTGGAAGGGACAATTCACCCAGGGGTTTGGATGACTGGGTGAGCCAGTCCAAGTGCGTTTTTTACAAGATGGAAAACTGCGGGGGAGTTTTGCCACTGCCCCACACTGGAACAGGGAGCAGGGAATCTAAAGACATCGGAGCAAAACTATGTTAGGTGATCAAAATTTTCTTCTTTTTCCATAAGATTTGCTCAGAAAGTTATGTTGAGCGAAAAGAGAGTAAAAATGGTAATACTTATGAAATCAACAATGGCAACAATATTGGATATTCTAGCCAACAAAATGGAATGGTATTATTATTGGGGTCCTCAAGATGATGGGCATGTCAGTTTCAAAAAACAATGGAGTTTTTGAAACATCACTACTAATGAGAATATATGAATTTTATTTTCATAAGACACTCTGCTGTTGCACAAGATATCAAGTGGATGGCCCTTATCAGAAACCACTACTTTTTCAGTTGGTTAAACCCAACTTTGCTTTGCATATTATATCTATGGATGCTGTGGGCCCTCTGGACCACATGGTTAGCCAAATCAAAAATAATAGTGACCATTGATCACCTCACAAAATGGTGGAGGCCAAAGCAGTCAGGGAATTAGGTGCCACGATGATGTCAAAAGTTTATTTTAAAGGATGTTAACTATTGTCATGAATGCCCTTAGTTTCTACTGACAGATAATGGGACGAACTTTACGTCCAAGATAGCTTTGAAGCTTAAGGATTAATGGGTATACTTGGGATATTGTCTACAATCTATCACACCAAGACCAATAGCACTGTTGAACGAGTGCATGGTATTTAAGTTGCGTTACATAAAAAAGTCATGGCAAAGGCGTTCATCTGGAATCATTTCTTGCCTTCGGTCATTTTTGCCTATAATATATCTTATCATTTTGCCAAAGGGCATTCCCCGTTCAATTTACTTCATGAGAAGGAACTGGCGATTCCCCAAATATACTTTTTTGTGTCAATATAAAAGTCATGACTCTCTCAAAGTATTGGAAACGTTCGAACAAACGATTATTCTATTAAAAAGAGCAGCACATTTTAACGTACAAGCTTAGAAAAGAAGTTCCCTTGAGTGGGATAACGAAGGCCAGCATCTGTTACCCCACTTCTGATGTGCGGGACCTAGTTCTATACTAAAATTATCATGATCTCTGAAGAACTAGCAAGTTGGAACACATAATGAAAGGGCCTTTTGAGATCATTGAGAAGACATCTATAGATGCCTACACTCTGTAGAATCCTGTAAAAGGTCACCTTATTAACAGGGTTCATGAGAAGTTCTTAAAAATACCAGCAAAATTCTGGGCCCATATTCATAAGTTTCTGATAAGTTAGTGGACCCTTCACATCCTTGTTACCTGTTGTTTGGTCAAGTTGGGGTAATATGACTGGTTTGACCAACCATCTAAGTATGAAATTATATATATATACCATTTTATAATTATCTGTTATGTCAATGTCAGAAATTCGACTTTGGGCTCTGCTAGTTGGCAGGCTAACCAGTATGAAGACTAGTCAGCCCTTACCATTTTACCTTAGGCGTTGGTGCTAGCAGCGCCAACTAACCCCTTGGCATGTCACCCGTGCCATATCAGGGATCCCCTAGCCTAAACTCCAACCAACATAATAAATAATAAACTTATAAACAAAGGTAGAATAGGCAACAGGAGATACTATTGAAAGGGAAGCGCCAGGTATTTATACTTTTACAAAAGGGCTACTGCTCCCATCGCTGACCTATTGGATCTTCCACTTGTTCTTTCAGCCAACCACTTCTCTTCTTCTTCTTTATCTACATTATCTCTTCCCTGGCATTGACCCTCTCGCTCCATCCTCCCCGATGTCTGAATTAGTTTTGGTTCATCCTCAGCCTTAAGTCACCAGTGAACCATATAAATAATTAATCTAAATAAACATCAAATTTTTATTTGACCTTTAAGTTTTTTAATTGCAAAGAAACCACTTCAGTTGCTCGCTTTGAAACAGAATATCTTGGCATCTCACCAACATCACTTCTCTTTTTATTCTTAATAAATGAGGCACTGGAAACAACCTCAGCTGCCTCAAATCATAATTGATGGATCTTCCAACATTGGATTATCAGCCAGTGAGTTCATGGATAAGCAAATACATTGGCTTTCTTCCAGAAATACTAAAATGGACCACAAATGGCTGTTGGTGTCAACCACTGATTCTGCTGATGGATTGTATCATCCTCAGCTATAAGTCACTGGTGATTCTTATACTAATTTGGGGCCACCGATGAGCCCCACTTGAACCTAAATACCAAACTCGGCGGAATACTAATTTTGGCTCAACTCAAATTGGGGAGCAACTAACCAGCAATTGAACCAAATAACACAAAATTCAGTCAATAAACCATTCTACCGCGATTGGGCATATCATTCTAAATATCAACAAATCATTGGAGGATTCCATCTGGTTAAAATAATGACATTTCCCCCCACTTAACCAGATGGTAATCCTACTACTCCCAAACTCAGCGTGTGAGGTGGGCGTCCAAGGCTTGCCCCTCCCCGCCACCAACAATCGCGGGAACTTAACCACAGTGGCGCATCACCGCCACCTCTTCACCAACCTTTAGCTACTTCAGCACCAACCAGCAGAGTTACCCTGTAGTGAGCACCATGTCAGAAATTTTTGACTTTGGGCTCTAATAGTTGGCAGGCTAATCAGTATGAAGACTGGTCAGCCCTTGCCGTTTTACCTTAGGCATTGGGGCTAACAGCGCCGGCTAACCCCTTGGCATGTCACCCATGCCATTTTGGGGATCCCCTAGCCTGAACTCCAACCAACGTAATAAATAATAAACTTATAAACAAAGGTAGAATAGGCAACATGAGATATTTATTGAAAGGGAAGCGCCAGGTATTTATACTATTTACAAAAGGGCTACTGCGCCCATTGCTGACCTATCAGCTCTTCTGCTGGTTCTTCCAGCCAACCACTTCTCTTCTTCTTCTTCTTCTTAAATCTACATTATCTCTTCCCTGGCATCGACCCTCTTGCTCCATCCTCCCCGATGTCCATATTAGTTTTGGTTCATCCTCAGCCTTAAGTTGACGGTGAACCATTTTAAATTAAATTTATTTCGGGGAAGGCTGATCAGGGGACGGACACTTCTGAAAAGAAATAAAGAAAATGGAACATAGAACAGGGGAGGCACCCCAGAGAAGCAATGCTATCTCCTGTTGCCAGCGGAACGCCACTATAGGGAGGAGGGGGAACGTGTAAAGGGGCCAAAACCACAAATGAGCACGTGTGTAGGAAGTGGTCTGAGTTGATGAACCAAACTGGGAACCAGGAGGAGACCAACTGATGGTGACGCGGTGGGAGGTATCCAAACATCCACGCTTGAAAGTGGTCTACTAAGTGGGACCAGAAATGGTGGACGGCTTCTGGGAGGGTGGGGGTGGAGCCTGCAATGGCATCCAAGACAATCGTGTGGATGGTCCACATGGCGATTGCAACCACCAGATCATGGAGGGAGGGTGGGAGAGGGGAGACCATATATAAAGCAAACATATCCCTAGATAAACTGAAGGGATGTGTCTGATCCTGGCTAAGCAGACGTTGCACCTCGCGCCATATCGCTTTAGAGGTAGGGCACTTCTCCAGGCGGTGAAACAGCGTTCCATACTGGCCACACACGACGCAGGATGAGTGTAAAGCACTAGAGCACTCAGTAGTATGGTACACCCACCTCTGACATCGCCACACATTGGAACGGACATGAGGCAGCAGCAGAGGGTGGTGGGTGTATTTCCAGACTGTCTTCTGGGTTTCAAGGGAATAAGTAATGTCCATCATGTCCAGGTAGTCCACCCTGGATAGAACATGGGACCGTGTGGGTATTATTCCGTCCAGAATAGGTAGCCCCTGTACCTCCTGTGTGAACCGAGGAGAGGGGCGCCCTCTCTGGGCTGTGTGCCCACAAATACAGATTCTCCACTCAGCGCTCCGCATGGAGAGAAGGATTCGTTTGGAGTGGGGTGCAGTACCATGAGGACCTGTGGCCGATGGGTGGGAAGCCAGATATTTCATCAAGGAGTGAGGGTGTGAAGGATTGGCAAGGCCCTGGGCGTGGGAGAAGTTGGAGTGGGCCGCGCGGGACCAGTGTTGGGAGGGGATCATAGGGATGGTGACGGCCGTGATCCAGGTGCCCAGCATCTTTGCAGCATGGGCCTAAAGTCAAGCAGGCCCATGCCACCACTATGGCGAGGGCCAAACATGACCTCAAGATGCACTGGCGGTGGGTGGCCCGACCAGAGTCACCCTTGTAGAAGGGCATACAGAGATTTGAAAAAACCTGAGGAGAAGGGGATGGCGTGGGCTCCAAACCAAACTTTGGAGAGGAGCATAGAGTTGGCTAGGACAACCCTGCCAGTAAGGGAAGTAGGGTGGGCTCTGAGGGAGGCTATGCGCTTCGTCACGTTATCCAAAATAAGGTTTTCCATTATTGAAAAGGCATACCCGCCTGCCTCCAACCACATCCCCAAGTGGGGGACGGTGCCCAACGGTGGGGCGCTGCATAAAGGGGAGCACAAGTAGGGCGGTGTGGGGTGGGCAGGGTAAGCAGGCACGTGTGTGAGCAGATGGGCCAGGCTGGAAACAGGCCACTGAGGCCCAGCGGGTTCGATACCAACCAAGTAGGATGATTTTGGTTTTTTTGCCATTTAGTGCAGCATTACTTACCCGGGAGTAAACCTGGATAAGGGCTTCAAGCACACGTGCATCATGATTATTAGACACCCTGACCACACAATTATCAGCAAATGCCATCATCTTGACTGGGGCTTGGCCTTGCACATGGACCCCAGTGAGGCAGGCATTCACGTTCTGAAGTAGTGGGTCAAGGCTGAAGTTATATAGAGAGGGCTAAGGGGTCCCCTTGGCGTAGGCCCCTTTGAGGGCGGATTACTTCCGTGAGGAAGCCAGGGCCACGCACTGCCATTGTTGCAGATTCCATCATCAGCATCACGCGCTGATGAAGCAGGGGGTAGGCGTATTTGGTGTAGGCAGACCTTGAGGTAATCCCAGTTTACTCTATCATAGGCCTTCTTTTGGTCTAAAAATACAAGTGCCCCAGAGGCCGTGGATTGACATGCGTTAGCCACAGAGTGTACGTTGTCCCAAATTGACCTTCTGGGTATGAAACCGAATTGTTTTGGGGAGATGGTGGCAGATGATAAAATCCCTAGACGGTTAGCCATACATAGGTTAAAATTTTAGTATCCGTGTTAGTTAGAGAAATGGGGCGCCAGTTGGCTAGGTCTAGCTTATACCCTTTCTAAATAGCGTAATGGTGTATGCTTCTTGCCCTCCTGGTAGGAGGCGCATTTCCAGAAGGCTCTGGTTAAGGGATGCAAACAACAGTGGGGATATATATTTGAAGTACTTTTTATAGAATTCATATGGAATGCCATCTGGGCCTGGGCATGTCTGATTTGGTGCACCATGGATGGCGTACCAGAGTTCATCTGGAGTAATCAAATTCATTAACTCTGGGTATCAGGAAATGATGCGGCTGTGAGCGCTATTGAGAAATTTCGCCATTTTGGCTGGCGGAATTGGTTTGGATTATATAACTCAGAGTATTAATTATGTATCTCAATTGCTACTTTGGCTGGCTTATCCGCGACAGAATTGTCTGACTTTTGAACATGTGTGCAGGCCAAGCTCTGGCGCAATGTGAAGAATTTTCGAAAAAAATAAGTGAAGCACGTGTCACCCAGTGTAATGTGTATAGCCCTGTATTGAACACAAACCTGATGTTTGTGTTACCTCTCAAGTGCGTTAAGGTGGGCAGCTGCTTCTGCCCACTCACAGCTCTAAGCAGGGCTATAGCCCATGGCTGGGATGTTGGACTCCAGGTGGGCTAGCTCCACCAGAGCGCGCGAGATGATGGCTGAGGTAGAGCGTGAGCGCGGGAGGAGAGGTGGCGAGGTGGCAGATTGTGTCTGCTTTGAAGGCCAACCAGGTGATCATTGGGTCAGCGAAAAATGGTGTGATAAACTCCTGTGCCAAAGTCATGGATTCCACCCATGTGGAAAATCTTGGTGACGTGAGTTTAGTTGGGCGAATTTGCACCAGTGCGGAGCCTAAGCTACTGGGTCGGGTAGGTGGAAGGTGATTGAGATTAGCCTGTGATTGGGGAAATCAATTTTTGACGTGCGGAAGTGGGAAATCTGGGTACAAAATTTCATCAGTGTGAGGATAAGGTCAATGTGGGACATGGACCTTAACTGGCCATTGTGGACATGTGGGCGCGACATGTTCTCAAGTAGTGGAGCATGGCATGGCAGTGCGTCAAACAACCTAGGGTGGCCTTTAGGACACAAAGTTCTACATGACCCTGGGGTGGGGAGGGTGAGAGAGGCCAGCGGTCAGTGGATGGGTCCAACCAACAGTTCATATCGCTGACTACAAAAGGGTTAGGGGGTAGCAGAAGGGATTTGACTGATGAGAAAAATTCCCAACATTCTCTAGCACAGGTTGGGGCATAGATGTTGACAATATCGTGCGCCATATTGGCCCACAAAAATTTGACCATGAGTACTCAGCCATTAAGGAAGGATTCTGATGATAATAATTTTATAAAAATGTTTTTTTTTTGAACAAGCACCCCACAGTGCTCTGACCAGAAGAATAGGGATGGGAGGAGAATGGTTTTCCAAGCATCCTCAGAACCACGCGGATAGTGGGACTCCTTGATGGCCAGGATGTCCATGGGTAAATTATTATGTAAAAGCTCAGTTTCCTAGTCTGGGATGGCAAGGCCATGAGTCCGGTGATGTTCAATGTCCCTAAAGTAAAGGCTCCCCCCATCGCACCTTAGGTGTGAGGGGAACTGGTGAACCATTTAAATAATTTTTTATATAAACATCAAATTTGTATTTGACCTTCAAGTTGATATAATTGCACCAGAAACCACTTTAGTTGCTCACTTTGACTCAGAATATCTTGGCATCTCACCAACATCACTTCTCTTTTTTTTATTCTTAATAAATGAGGCACCAGAAACAACCTTGACCGCCTTGACTTATAATTGATGGATCTGCCAACATTGGCTTATCAGCAATTGAATTCATGGATTAGTGAATATGTCAGCTTTCCACCGGAAATCCCACAATGGACCACGAATGGCTGTTGGAAATGACCACTGATTCTGCTGATGGATTGGATCATCCTCTGCTATTAGTCGCTTGTGATCCTTCTACTAATTCATGGCCACCAATTGGCCCCACTCAAACTTAAATACCAAACTCAGCAGAATACTAATTTTGGCTCAACCTAAATTGGGGAGCAACTAACCAGCAATCGAACCAAATAACACAAAATTCAATCAATAACTATTCTGCAGGGATTGGCCATATCATTCCAAGTATTGGTAAATCATTGGAGGATTCTATCTGGTTAAAATCATGACAGTCAATAATAGATATGATTAGTTCATAGTATTTAAATCAGCGCGTGGCCCACATTATAAGTAGGAGCCTAAAATATTGAATTACCAATATAATTTCTAAATAAGTGCTGGTGCATTTCTACTCACTTAACTATCATCTATTGACACTATGGCCTTAATTACTTTATCACCTCCTATTTTATTTCCATGTACTATTATACGTTTCCCCATTTCAGCATAGTCTCATCGCTGATAGGTTCCTATATTAAAATGGCTAGTAGTTGGTAACCAAAAGTATTTGGCATATTGCACCTTTATATTGAAAAAAGCTTGAGCCCTATTTCCTTGGATTTCGACTTAATTTAGATAGTATGATTTTAGTCTACCATCCTTAAGGGCTGATTAATAACCTTGGAAACCATCAATAAGATCTTGAGTAGAGAAAGCATATCTGAGGATGATTGTTAATGGGAAGGGGATTTATTCTGAAATAAGTTTAATCAGCCTATCTGGTCAATTACTGAAGAAATCTTATGAGCCTTTAGCAGTAATTGATACTACAGAGTGCTCTCTTGTTATATAAAAATAAAAATCAATTGCTGAAGATACCTTCTTTTTATTGAAGTTTTGGCCAAAGTTACTGCCTTTAAAAAGTACTTAGTGTTGTTGGTGGATTACCTTTGCAGTTAAAATATGAAGCCCTAGCGCCAATTTTAACACAGTTTGTGGCAAATTATGGCATTACTAAGATGAGAGTTCTTTGGGAATATTTGATATACAGATGTTGTTTCAGAGTAGACCTTCAAAACTGGTGAATAGCTCAATTTTATTTTTCTTTATAGTTAAAACCGGCGCTATTGGATTCTAGAGATGAATTCCCTGATTGGGGCGCGATCCTCCTTCCCCATACCTCAGCTAATTCTGGCGCTACTTCCAAAGCAGCAACCAATCAAAATTTAATATTTTTTTGATTTGTAGGAATTATGGAATCCTGAGCTGATGGCTGAGCTGCCATGGTCAACTGTTCACAGCCAATTAGGATCCGCCACTGCACTGACTCCAGTGGCTGGCCTTGAATTAGCCAATTTAAATCCATTTGAATCGCTCTAATGGATTGATGATATGGATAAGCCATATGATGTTAAGCCTGATTTCGCCTTGAAGGGTTTTTTTGTAAATCTTCCCAATTCACATCCCCACGAATTTCAATCAAAAAATAGGTTTCCCATTTATAAGAATATCAATGATATGGCAGTTGCAGCTGCAGCTGCCCCAGCCAACACCCTCCTCCACCAGCAACTCCATGGGGCAATGGAGCCCCTTGTCAAGGGTACTCCTATCCCCAATTTTTCTCATGATTTTTATGAGGATGCGAAATATAAAATTAAGGAGCTCACTTTTGTTGCAAGCCGTGCCTGCATTGATACAGCAAAAACCTCTCTTTTTGACCCCAATTATCCTCAAATCCATCGGTGCATCAATTCTTTCACATGTGTGCCTGCTCTCAACTTTTGTAGAGCATCAACTTGTTCAATACGTTGAGGCGTTGGACACCGCCAGCCTCATTAACAAAGATAATCCACAATTATATCTCCTTATGCAACATGTCGCTGATTCCTGAACCCCTATGTTGTCCGCCATGGTCTGTCAGCTAAAGCGGGCACTGGACAGAAGTTTCCAAAGCTTCCTCACCTTCTGATATGGCTTCATAGCTGATAACTTAGGGTTATATTAGTATTATTTACTTATAATAATCCATTTTACTTGGCTCATTTGTAAATAAAGATGCGTGGCAGCTCCCCTTTTGGGTTGGGCATCACTAGTGCTAAAAAAATAGATAAAATCCCTGAACTTATTACTAGCTGAACATTGGTATAAATAGTCATATCAACAAGAACTCCTTTAAGAAGGGCATTTTGGTTTGTAAGAGTAATCTCCAGTTTGTCAAATCTATCAGATATTTAGTTAATAAGGTGAAGAAGCCTAAAATTTATCTGGCCTGTATATTCTTCTGAGGTTGACAAGTACTCAGCAATAAAGGCAACCATCTTTAAATATAAATAGTTGAGTTTGGTTTCAGTGTTTATAGGGGTCCCCATTGATGGACATATGTGGTTTAATTAATAAATATTATTATGTTGGGGTGAGGAAATTCCCAAGGAGGCCATTGGTTGCCTGAACTAATTTGGAAGGTGAAGACAATCCTACCAGAGCATAATTACCAATTTTATCCATTATAGAATAAAGAAATGGCGTTTTCATTACATTTGGCAAAGCTTGGGCCTGGTACTAACCACCCCAATTTATATAAATAGTACGTCAGTGGAATTCACTTGACAGAGTCTGAAAAACTCATGGAACATTTGGAAAGAAGAAGAATACAGTTGCCAAGCTTCTAATTAGCTTTTCACTTCTTTGCCACCTTTCTGAAAACTTTCGCTGGGATCTAAAGACGATAGATAGACAGGTTGCTGCGCTGGGCAAAAGTTGACATAATAAATTGGCACTATAAGGGGGTTAAGGAAAAGCATTTTTAATGTATGTCAATAATTACTTTAGAAGAAATCAAAGACAAAACAGCGGGTTATTTAAGAGATCTGAACTGTCAAGTACTTTCAGGAAGGGTAGGAACCATCCAGTTAGTGGTGGCAAGAAAAACACCAGACAATAAATAAAGTAAATGAGTGAGAACGCAGTGTAAAGAAAGATAATGACTTTGATGAATGGCTAGCACACCCAAGTCACACTCAAAGAGAGCCCTATACTGAAAAGGTTTATTTAAGGATAGTTGTATTGAGTTGATTGTTTAGTATGAGGAGAGTGTAAGTCTGGAAACCCAATCTATTGGGTTGTACCGAAAAAAATCCCTCTTAGGAAGAAAAAGGGACCTAATGCCCCTGTGGAGCCCTTGGATCAACTGGGTTACTTGGGGCATGTGGTTGATGAATGTTGGGTAACCGCATTAACCCCAAAGGATCCCTCCACAGTTCTCCCCTTGGCCACTTCTTCACTTGTTGAAAGGATTAAAGAGATTTTCAGGGAAATAATCCAGGCCAGAAGTCACCAAACGCACCTCAACCCTTCCCTGGCCTCAGCACCGCCATCTCTCACCTCCTTGGAACGGAAAAAAGTCACCATAAAACTCATAGAATGAATTTTGAGTTAGGAAAACTGGTCTGGAGCACGGAATCTGAAAATTTTAGGTTCTGAATGACAATTTGAGTCAAGAATCCTTTTTAAAAAAAATTTCAAAAATCTTTTAAAATTTGTTAAAATTGAACCTAGAGGATCTAATTCTGCAGCTCTTTGATCTGAAAAATTCTTCTCAAGTTTGGATTGGTGAGGTTCCCTCCATGGTGGATTTGAAAAATTATGTTGCCAGAGCTTTTATGACCTAGTGCATAAGTTAGCTGATGACACCCTCAGGCCAGGCTGGGCAATCTTGAGTACATCAGCTGCCCCTGTCTAGAAATACACCCGTGTCCCCCTTTTTCCACATTTTCACATATAAGGCAACTGCCTCTGGAAGGAGCAGTTGTCAGGCCATTTTCCCTCTTAAGTTTTTAAATAAAGCTGATCTTTACTCAAATCTACTCCGCAGACTCTGAATCTTTTCAATACAATTTCACTTAGCACAGCGAAGTACACAGCAATCTGTATTTTAGGACTGATGGTCATTGAGTGAGCTCTCCAAGCCATCAATCTGGCAGACCACCAAATGGTGATTGAGATGACCAAAGATTTCGCCAATGGGGCTTGACGCCAATCCACCACTTCCAAAGAGTTTTCAGATCTGCTTAAACTCTTCACAATGATCTGCCCCTCCTTTGGCACCTGGCGGACAAGCTACAGGTCTTCCTTCCTCCTTGCGAAATAGTCAGAGAATTTGGACTAATTCGCCCCACCAATCTGCTAGTGGTTTGGCACAATTTGGTTGGAATGAGGATGTTTCCGCTAATTGTGATTCATGTTCAGGGGCGAGAAATGGTTGTCCTAAAAACAGTGAGGTGGTACCTAGGCGCTAGACTATCTGGGCCATCTTGACAAGGTCTAATCCAGCCTAAATAAATTTATAAAATTTATCTGCCATCTCAGCGACGTCCCAGACCCCTCAAACCATTACAATACCCCTCAATGGATGCAAGCTGAAGCCTAAGCCCACAATAGTTGAATCAATTTGATTTGATTTAAATTTGCAAACCTAATCAGCATTTTTGAAATTTTAAAGTTTTAATGATTTTCAGATTTTTTATGATGTACCAATACCAGAAGATTTTAAAAGGGCCCAAAGGACATTAACTGCAAACCCAGGAGTATTGGTCATCCTCCTTGCCTTTCCCACCTTTGGGAGAGACCACGGCAAGACCCATGGTTTCCTGATTAAAGCCATTTGATTTAGTTATGGAGCCTTTGGTATGTTCTTTATCTTTTCCTCACAATAATCATATGAGATCCCTCCTAAAAGTGATTAGAACTGCTATGCCAATGGCATTATGGGCTTTCCACTGGGTTGTTACACACCCATATGGGAAGCCCAGTGTTGTTATTTTGCTGAACTCTTCTGTTCCTAAAACTTTTAACCCAAATATTCCACCAATAATATTGGAGGGGAACTCAATAAACCTATCCCTATCAAGTCTAACAAGAACAACCACGCTTATCCCAATTAGATGATATCAGAAGATTTGCTTGCTCAGCTATTGAAAAGATCTGATAAATGGCAAGCTACTTTAAACCTATGAATACCTATTCATTTTTGATAATAAAAGGTAGGTCTATTTACAACCATATTATTACTATCATATCTTTTTTAGATTCCATAAAGTAACTTCAAGACTTACCTATCTATTTCAGAAGTGCAATTCAAAACTTCAAAAAGTAATGCTCACTACAGGGGACTCTCTGAATTACTTTCTTGTGAAAACGTCAATCACTAATATGGTTTATCCTTTTTCGCCTGAAGAGTCATAAGACCATGAGCAAGGCAGTATCTTACGATGGGTTCATTCCAGTAGAACTAAAATCCCAATGGTACCATCTAAGTTGGAATTCTGTGCCAACTTAAAATTTAATGTTTTAATTTAAGTTTTATTATAAATTTTAAAATAAGCCTGAGGTTCTAAGAGACACTATTAATCAGATTCTTGATGGGGCTATAATTCCTGTAATCCATTCTACTCAATCTCAGACTAATGCTGTACCCTCACAATGAGGGATTTATATAAAACTTCTCAAATGCTATGTATTGGTACTGAGCAATAAATACAAAAATTTGTACACCCTAATTTATAACTCTTATCACATGTAGTAGGAATGCATCATCAAGAAAAGCTTAATTTATTAGAAGGATAACAATCGTTAAATAATAATGTTTCTGAGTTTTTGAAGTCTGCCTCCAAGTTTAGTAAGGATAATCATGACGCTATTATTAGTATTCAGAATCTAATGAATGAAGTGCAACAACAACTTGTTCAGCTTGACCTAGAAATATAGTTTTGTTGACCAAGTTAATGATGTGAGTCCAGAAAATTCAGGTTAAATAGAGAGACACATTTTACAATCTCTCTAATCATACTCAATTGATGGAAGTGAAAATTAAAATCGCCTCTTTCAATTAGAGCAATTATAATCTGGAATTCAATTTTGAGTTAGCAAAATAGAAAAAACTTTGGAACTATGGGTTTTCAGGGGAACAAGTCCTCCTGATGTTGAAGGACCTCAGGGACCACCTGAGGTAAGGACCACGTGGACCTTCTGGTGCTGATGGACCTCATGAACCCTCTGGTGCTGATGGGCATCCATAATCTTTTCAGCAAGCTGACACTCTTTTGAGCATGATTGAACGATTGTGTTTGCAGTTTCATAAAGTTGCCAAGTAGTTTCATTTAACTTAAAATGGGGTACCTAGTAATCCCATGTTGTCGCTTTATTCATTATCTGACGAATTGAATAATTTGGGTAAATGGGCAAAGATTAAATGTCATCCTGTCATTGGCCTGTGAATTTAATGGGATATGCTTCAAACGAAGATTGAAACTTTGGAACTTAAAGGCCATTCACAGCAGGAGCAAAATTTTCGAGTTAAATCGCTGATTGGACTAAAAGGTGGGGCATTATGAACTAAATCATCAGATTAATGAATTTGTACAATAGAAGCTGGTTCCTATCCTCAATAATCTTCTCAGACCTTTGACTCTGACACTTACGTCTCCACTCAATTGGAACAACCTGGAGTAAATTTTTTTAATAGCCAATGCTCCTATGAGTTTAAACCTGTATTCAATGATAAGTACTCTCCTGGGGAAGGCAGTATCATCTCCTTACTCCTGTTATATGAGAAAGCTCTGAGTGAGCCCATTGATCATCAAAAAATGAATTATTTACCAAGTTGTCTTACTCAGTTAGCCCCTGAAATCATGGTACCACATTTGATGACTTTTTCTACTTGTTCCCAGGTTAAGTAAGCATTGATAAAGTCGTTTGGGAGTGAAAAACCTTATTACTTCAAAAACAGGATTTTATGGGCATACAACCTCATCAAAATTAAACTATTAAAGACTTCACTCATAGATTTTATTGGGAGGCTCAGAATTTTTTTGTATGTGGCCAGTTAAATTTGGACGATGCTATACTGCTAATATGTCTGATTTTACTTTTAGGACTCAGATGCAAGTCTAGCTTATTAGCGTAAAAAATGTCAGAAGTATCTTAGACATAAAGGAGGCCTTGTTGGAATTTCCTCCTCAATTTACTGAAAACCCACAACTTTACAAATCTCCAAACCCCAGTCTCCCTAAAGTATACACAGTGCCTGAAAATGTTAGAGCTGTTCAGTGTAATTATTGTCACCGATACTTCCATACAGAAGATCATTATTATAAAAAGGAAGTTAATGAAAAGAAGAAAAAAGACAAAATTAATAAGATTTACCTTCTTGATAATGATATGTGTATTCAGCGGAAACATCAAAACCCTGGAGATTTAAAAAAATATGAAATTTGTTCCAATTACTTGCTTCTTGTTGGCTTTACCCTCTCAGTTTGGAAGTATAATCACCCATATTGATTTTAAAGTGAATCAAGTTAATGCTAAAGCTATTATTGACACTGGATCTCCTGTGAATGTAGTCTCATCAAAATTGATCAAGCAGATTAAACTACCGCCTGACACTACATTATGAATGGTATGACACTGAGGACCTCAGAGTACTTGTCAATTGGATAATGTTCATCACTCCCATTGAAATTTGGGATGTTAACTTTTATGGTACTTGAAATTGTCCTTGATAACTTCAGTTACAACTTCTCTTGGGGACTCCATTTTTGCGGGATTCTTATGGAGTTATTAATTACCTTGACTCTTCTCTATCCCTTTTTTGGTATAGAGTTTCATTGCTTTTATCTAACATGCTCATATTCAACATACTAGATATCGGATATTTCTGTTAGAGGGATCAAAGAGTTCCTATTTCATTCAGTATCATGTTGCAGGTCCTTGAGTAAAATTACCCCCTAGAATGGATGACAAAGAAGTATGCATATTTTCTCCAATGAGATTGTGATTATTATGCCAAAATCTCAGGTTATTGTTAATACATTTTTACATTTTTCTATTCCCAAGGGCCATTTATTATAAGTCCAAGGCATTTCAAACCATTCTGCTTAAGAGATCTTGCCTTGCCTGGGGTATTGGATTATTCATATTATGGATCATTACCTGTTTTATTAGCAAACTTTACCGATGACCTGAAAATGGTAGATTAGAAAAATCCAATGGCCCATGTCAGATTATTACTCTCATCTCGAATTTATGACGTTAAAACTTTTGAAAGTCTACAAGACTTTAGGCTTGAAACCAATCAGATATTTTTACTGTGGGACCTGCAATAGGGAAACACTTACTAAAGAACAGGATAAACATGTAATTCAATTATTGGAAGAGTACTCTGATTTATTCGTTAAGCATACTTACAAACTTGATAAAATGAAGGGAATAATTTATACCGTTGAAACTGGAGATCACACTCCTATTGTGCCAAACCCTACCATAAGTTGAAAGTGGATGAATCACAGTTCACCAAAGAATTACATTAACTATTGGAGGCTAGATTATTAAAATCCTCCAATAGTCCCTAGCCTCACCTCTGTTATTGATGAAAAAGAAGGGTGGCTTACATCTAAGTGGTTATGGATTATTACAAGCTAAACGCAATTACACGTTGAGATAGCTACCCTTTACCAAGGATCAATGATTTCCTCCAGTTGTTAACTGGATGAACTTATTTTTCGGCAATGGACTTAGCAGTGGGTACTGGCAAATCAAATTAGCATTGGAAGACCAAGATAAATGTGCCCTAATATCTAGTGAGGGCTTATTAGAACCAACCCATATGACACAAGGGTTGAGCAACGCACATGCAACATTTTAAAGAGCCATGAAAGGTATCTTATGGAACTAAAGCTGACCTGTATTCTGTATATTTGGATGATATTATCATAATTTCTAAAAATTTACTGAGCATCTGGATCATTTAAAAGCATTTTTTAGTAAAATTTGGAATTCTTCACTAAAGCTCAAACCCTCCAAATGTTCTTTTTTTAGTACTAGATGGTCCCAACCTGAGGGGGGATTCATCGATGTATGAAATGAAGTTCTTAGGTCACCAGTTTTGACTAAAGGAATATAACCACTTTTGGGTAAAATCCAAGGTATTATATGAATGATACCTCCAACATCCTTTCAGGACATACAATTCTTCCTCAGTATGGTTGGATATTATCGTTAATTTATACCCAAGTTTGCTAATATGGCAGAGCCCTAAAGCCATTTATTACAAAAAGGTGTGCCATTTGAGTGATCTCAGCTCAGGAATAATTTTTATTTTCTCCAAACTGCCCTAACTAAGGCATCTGTTTTTATCCATCCTCAATTTGATAATCCTTTTATTATAAATATTGATGTAATTATGTAGCTATTGGGGCTAATCTATCCTAGTTTGATGAAGAGCTGATCGACCATCATTTAGCGTTTTACAGAAAAACATTATCCAAAGCTGAGCGAAATTGCAGCGTAACTTAGCGGAAATGTTTAGCTGTAATTTTAGCAATTAAACACTCATGTCCCTTCCTATATGGCAACCATTTTTCTGTTGTTACCAATCATTCTTCTTTAAGATGGTTGCAAAATATGAAGGATCCTGATAGGAGACTAGCACATTGTGCCCTAAGACTGCAAAATTACTATTTTAATTGTATGTCACTTAGATACTCAACATTAAAACGATGACGGCCTATCCCAATTGCCCATACAAACCTTACTTCTAGAAAGAGCAACGATTATATAATCTAATTGGACGGCCTGAGTTGTAGAATAAAGAATCTGAAGAAGATATGTCTTCCTTATAACTATTACTAAAGATACCATGATCTGGAAAAGATCTTTGTATAAGGAGGTCAATTCCAAGTGATTACCCTTTTTGCACCCTTTTTAAATATACCACGCTATTATGGAAGGACACGGACAAGTAGGTCATAGTGGTTTAAGGAAACCAAATGATTGATTAAAACCTGATACTATTGGAATAATATGACTGAAATTATTAGAAGGACACTTTTTCATGCCTCATCTGTAAAAGTCATGGCACAACCAACCTTACTTATCAGCATCAAGTGAATCCACTGACTATGGCGTTTGAAGTGTTAAGTATCAATGTAGTATGACCTTTTCCTCGGGGTGGCATGGACACAAGTACATTATCATGGCTTTTGACCATTTAACTAAATGGGTAGAAGCCCTACCCATTGCTACTCCCTCTGCAAGAACTACTGCATTATTCCTTTATTGCCATATCATAACCCAACATGGGTTCACCAAAGTATTTATGCCAAACAATGGAACGAGCTTTACTTCTCAAATTTTTAAAAAAGTTGTCAAAGTTATCCAATACTGCCCAAAGGTTTGTTATTCCTTACCATCTATCAACTAATGGGGCCATTGAGTGAGTCAGCGGAACTTTAGTCTCTATTTTAAGGAAGATGGCCTCAACAGACCCATTTCAATTGAACTTCTATTTACCTAGTGCTTTGTTCACTCACCAAATAAGTTATCATTGATATTTTTAAGATATTACCCTTCAAATGTAATTAAAGGTGAGATTCCTCAGTTCCTTCAGGCATTCAATCAATACTTGAGGAAAGTATACCAGAAAACTCTGATTAAGTAATGTGAAATATGGCTGATGAGATTATTCGCCTTCAAGCTCTTTTGATAGAATCAATTGAAGTAACCACCAAAAAGGAGACTCAAAAAAGTAACCAACATAGACATGTTTTATAAATTTTAAATTTAACGTGGGGAAGGCCGACCATGGGACGGAAACTTACAAATATGACTCAGAAGAGACAAAACTTAGTACCAGGGAAGGCACCCCAGAGAAGCGATGCTATTTTTTGTTGCCAGCGGGAACGCCACTTATAAGGAGGGGAGGGAACGTGTGGAGGGGCCGTATCCACAACTGAACACGTGTGGAGGAAGTGGTCTGATTTGATGAACCAGACTGGGAACCAGGAGGAGACCAGCTGCTGGCGACGCGGTGGGAGGTATCCAAACATCCACGCTTGAAAGTGGTCCACCAAATGAGACTGGAATCTGTGGACAGCTTCTGGGAGGGTGGGGGTGGAGCCTGCGATGGCATCTAAGACAATCATGTGGATGGTCCACATGGCGATTGCAACCACCAAAGCACGGAGGGAGGATGGAAGAGAGGGGGCCATTGATAGGGCAAACATATCTCTTTACAGACTGAAGAGATGCGTTTGATTCTAGCCCAGCAGACGGTGAACTTCGCGCCATATCACTTTAGAGGTAGGGCACTTCTCCAGGCGGTGGAACAGCGTTCCATACTGGCCACACACGACGCAGGATGAGTGTAAAGCACTAGAGCACTCAGTAGTATGGTACACCCACCTCTAACATCGCCACACATGGGAGCGGACTTGAGGCTGCAACAGAGGATGGTGTACGTATTTTCAGATAGTTTTTTGGGTCTCAATGGAGTAAGGGATGTCCATCATGTCCAGGTAGTCCACCCTGGATAGGACATGGGGCCGAATGGGGATCACGCCATCATGGATGGGTAGCCCCTGTACCTCTTGTGTGAACTGAGGAGAGGGGCGGCATCTTTGGGTTGTATGTCCGCTAATATGAATTCTCCACTAAGCGCTCCAGATGAAGAGTAGGATTCGTTTGTAGTGGGTTTTAGTCCCATGAGGACCTGTGGCCGATGTGTGTGATGCGAGGTATTTCATCAGGGAGTGGGGGCTCGATGGATTGTTGAGGCCCAAGGCGCGGGAGAAGTTGGAGCAGGCTGCGCGGGACCAGTGTTGGGAGGGGAGTGTAGGGGCGGTGACGGCCGCAATCCAGGTGCCCAGGATCTTGGCAGTATGGGCTTTGAAGTCAAGCAGGCCCATGCCACCATGATGATGAGGGCCAAACATGACCTCTAGCCGTACTGGTGGAGGGCGGCCTGACCAAAGCCATCCTTGCAGCAAGGCATACAAGGACTTGAAGAAGCTTGGGGAGAAGGGGATGGCGTGGGCTCTGAACCAGACTTTGGAGAGGAGCATAGAGTTGGCTAAAACAACCCTGCCAGTAAGGGAAGTAGGGTGGGCTCTTAGAGAGGCGATTTGCTTCGTCACGTTGTCCAGAATACGGCACTCCATTACTTCTGACGCATATCCGCCTGCCTCCATCCACATGCCCAGATGGCGTACCGGTCCTATGGTAGGACGTGGGGCAAAGGGGAGAATCAGTGGGGCGGTGTGTGTTGAGTTAGTAGGGCGAGGACGTGGGCGAGCAGATGGGGCGGGTTGTGAACTAGTTGCTGGGGTCCAGAAGTTCTGAAACCAACCAAGGAGGATGATTTCGGTTTTGGAAGCGTTCAGTGCCACGTTGCTTACCTGGGAATACTCCTGGATGAGATTTTCAAGCGCGCGTGCATCTTGATTATTAGACACCCCAACCACACAATCATCTGCGAATGCCATTATCTTGACTGGGGCTTGGCCTGGCACATGGACCCCGGTGAGTTGGGCATTCACATTTCGCAGTAGTGGGTCAAGGCTGAAGTTGTATAAGAGTGGGCTGAGGGGGTCCCTTGTCGCAAGCCCTTTTGAGGGCGGACTACTTCCGTTAGGAAGCCAGGGCCACATACTGCCATTGTTGCAGATTCCGTGAGCAGCATCACCCAGTTGATGAAGCCAGGGGGTAGGCAGAATTGATGGAGGCAGGCCCTTAGGTATTCCCAGTTTACTCTATCATAGGCCTTTTGTTGGTTCAAGAATACAAGTGCCCCAGAGGCTGTGGATTGACATACATTAGCCACAGAGTGCACATTATCCCAAATTGACCTTCTGGGTATGAAACTGAATTGTTCTGGGGAGATGGTGGCAGATGCTACAGTCCCTAAACGGTTAGCCATAAATTTTGTTAAAATTTTAGTGTTTGTGTTTGTTAGAGAAATGGGGCGCCAGTTGGCTAAGTCTAGCTTATCCCCTTTCTTGAAGAGTGTGATGGTAAAGGCCTCATGTCCTCCTGGTAGGAGGCGCATTTCCATCAGGCTTTGGTTAAGTGAGGCGAGCAGCAATGGGGATATATATTTGAAATACTTTTTGTAGAACTCATATGTAATGCCATCTGGGCCTGGGCATTTTTGGTTTGGCGCACCGCGAATGGCTGTCCATAATTTGGTCAGAGTAATCAAATTCATTATTTCCGGGTATCAGAAAATGGTGCAGATGTGGGCTTGGTTGAGAAATTCCACCACTTTGGCTGGCTGAATTAAAATTGGATCGGTACAACTCAGAGTAATACTTTTGTGTTTTGATTGCCACTTCAGCTGGCATATCCACAATGGAATCATCTGATCTTTGCACCTGTGTGCAGGCCACACTCTGGCATGGTGCAAATTTTTTTTTAAAGAAATATATGGTGCACTTGTCGCCTTTTGTGATGCGTGTAGCCCTGTACTGAACACAAACCTGATGTTTATGTTGCCTTTCGAGTGCATTGAGGTGGGCGGCTGCCTCAGCCCACTTCTGGCCCCATGAAGAGCTGTATCCTGTAGCTGGGATGTTGGACTCCAGGTGTGCAACTCTGCCAGAGCGCACAAAATGACTGCCAATGTGGCTCATGAGCATCTTGAGGAGAGATGGCGAGAGTGGCGGATGGTGTCATCTTTGAAAGTTGCTCATGTGGAAATGGGGTCTGCGCAAAACGGTGCAACAAACTTCTTTGCCAAAGTTGCCACTTCCACCCTTGTGGAAAATCCTGGTGACGCGAGCTCGGAGGGGCGGATTTTGCACCAATGTGGGGCCTTAGCAGCTGTGACAGGTAGGTGGTAGGTTAGTGAGACCAGTCGATGGTCAGAGAATTCCATTTATGTTGTTTTGAAGTGGGAGATGTGGGGTTGGAATTTCACTGGTGTTAGGATAAGGTTGATGTGGGTCATGGACCTTAGTTGGCCATTGTGGATGTGGGGACGCATAATGTTTTCGAGCAGCGGGGCATGTCATGGCAGCGCATCCACTAACCCAAGGGTGGCCTTTAGAGTGCGCAGTTCTACGTGACCCTGAGGGGGTGGGGTGAGGAAGGCCACAGGTCCATTGGTGTGTTTAGCCAACAGTTCATGTCGTTGACTAGCAAAGAGTCTGGGGGTAGCGGGAGGGATTTGACTGATGAGAAAAATTCCTGATGCTCACGTGCACCATTTGGGGCATAGATGTTGACAATTGCATGTGCTACATCAGCCCATGAGAAAGTGACAATGAGAACTTGGCCATTTAGGAATGTTTCTTAAGATAAAAATTTGAAAAAATTATTTTTCTGAATTAGCACCCCACAGTGCTTTGACCAAAAGGATAGGGATGGGAGGAGTATTGTTTTCCAAGCTTCCTCGGAACCTCATGGACAGTGGGACTCCTGGATGGCCAGGATATCCACGGGTAAATTGTGTTGTAAAAAACTCAGTTTCCTAGCCCAGGACGGGGAGGCCTTGAGTCCAGCGATATTCAGCGTCCCTAAAGTGAAGGTTTCCCCCATCACACCTTAGGTGCGAGGGGATGGGCACCTGGGCCCACCAGCCTCCTCTAGATCCCCATGGGCCTTCACAGCAGCGCGGGTGTTAGCAGCAACACTATTGGGGTTTTTGTTAATTTTTGTGGAAAGAGTTGCATTGGCTTTAGCCTTCGCTTTTTGTTTTCCTGACGTCAGACAAATTATTTGCAGTGCGGATGAGTTCAGTGCACCGTTGAGCAGTTCAAAAAAAATTTTCAGTTGGGATGGGTCCTAAGTCAGTTTTGACCAGAGCTTGGGTGCAACGATTGGGTGAGATCAAATCCCCCATCAGATCCTCAGATTGAGTGGCCCGCTCAGCATGGGCTTCCCAATCTGATTGGTTGATGGATTCCCAAGTTGCTTCTGCCACAAAGGTTTCCATGTCCTCCTGGCATTGTGAGTGTGGGATAGCAGTGGTGGATTTTGCCGCTTCCTTGGCCGCGGCCCTGTGGGCCTGCTTGGCCTTCTTCCGCTCTTGCAGGGAGATAGGCTTTACCAGTAGGTAGCAGCCTTGTGCTCCCCATGGGAAAGCCTCTTTGGTGCTTGCGGTTGGTTTGTAGTGCGCCTCTCTGCTGGCCAAGGCCGCCGAGGGGTGCTCTTGGAATGTGACACCCTCCTTGGTGGGGCATGCACGCGCCTTATGGCCGAATGCATCACAGTGGGTGCAAATGGGGGGCGCGCTGTCCACGGTCACCCGGAATGGGTGGGTGGTATGCCCTACAATATCAATAAAAGTGGAGTGCGTGATCTGGGTTAGGTCCTTTGTGATATCCTCAGTTGGGGTCAGGACTGCGATGGCTTTGCCGGTGCACAGGTGTGGTATCAGCGTGAAGCATTGCATTTTGAAAGATTGTATTTTGCCATATACGGCGAGACCATCTTTCAGGTGTTGTTCCAAAATGTCACGTTTTACCATAGTAGGCAAAAAGTCAAACGTGAGGAAAATCTGATTTTGATTTTGTCCATCTGGTGCGTTTGGTTTCAATGACCCATTGCCCTTTGGGGAGGTTGACCACTATGCGCACTGCCACAGCCTTGTCTGCTGCCTCTTTGCTTTCAAAACCTAGGTCCAGTCAACCACGTGACATGGAATGAGGTGCGACGTACACTGTGGTCAGGAAAATTGTGTGCACACTTTCACAAAATTTTTCCTATAATGCCGTTTGTTGGATGTCCAGAAACACGCGGACTCTGAATTCCACCAACAAAAGTGGCTGGGAGTGTGGCGTGTTGATGTACTGGTTGCATCGTGCTTGCCATACGAGTATCTCCAGGGAAATAGCGACCGCCAGTTTTTTAAAATTTTTGTCTATTCTGCCAGTTTCTCCGGGGCGTTTTCAAACGTTGGAGGCCGCGGGCCTTCCACCTGCTACTCTTACCTTACTTGCCCAACTGCTCCCTGACATGGGCGCAGACTAATCTCCTCTGTGAGATTATCAAACTAGCTTTAGTCTTGAATTGAATAGGTTGCAAAAGCGTTTGCAATGAGAAAGAAAAGTTTAACATAGACCTGTTTTCATGAATATCAAATTGGAGATTATGTTATGTATTACCACTCCTGACTTGGTTGATGAACTAGATGTTGGAATCTAACTGGTCTGGTCCTTATTAATTTATATTCTGAAAGGGGTTAGAATATTCAATTGTCCATGTAGATGCAGGTATAGTTGTAAATTGTATCCACCCTAGATTTTTGAGGATTCATTCTCCTCTATGAACGAATATTGAGGGGAAAGTGTCAGGATTTTGCTGAATTATTTTATTCCTAAAACTTTTAACCCAAAAATTCTGATAGTACTGGAGGGGAACTCAATGAATTTAATCTTAACTAGTTTAACAAGAACGTCAATTCTTATCCTGATCAGGTGATATCAGGAAGATAAGAACGCTCAACAATTGAAAAGATCTGATAAGCTTCAAACTACTTTGGAACCTATAAATATTCAATCCTTTTGATAATAAAGATAGGTCTATTTAGAACCTTATATTTACTATCTTTCACATCTTTTAGAGATTCCATAAAGTAACTTTGAGACTTACCTATCTATTTAATAAGTGTAATTTGTAACCTTTTTCCCAGTCATACTTTAATTAGCAGGTTCCATGGCATATTGGACCAACCAACAACTTCAGCACTTTCTGCCATCCTTATGGGATTGGGCGAAGCAGTTTCTTACTTAATTACAAGGAATTTTCATTCCTGTGTGACTTAGTTTTCTCTTGCTGGTCACTCATCTTCTGATGAAGGGCATGCAAATAAATTCTATTGACCCAGGATGGCGTTCATCCAGCACACAAGAATCAGGCTACACCTTCATCAGGTGTAGTGACAATGAAAATTTTCCCAGTACCATCTCCTGAAGTAGCGGAACAGGTGCTAGATGCTCTGGTAGAGCTTCATATATGCTTTGAAGCTGGGGTGTCTCAAACTCTACTCCCTTTGATGCACAGAGAAGTATGGCTTTTTTAGATGCTCTTAATAGAGGCACGCCGCTGGGTCATAGGAGTTTTATGGGCTGCAAACAAAATGGGGAATCACACTCCCTTATTGAGTCTAGATTCTGATGATTTACAAGCACCTGAATCTAGAGCATCACACCTCTACTTTCTCTTCACTTTCCACCAGAAGTCTCTGACTTGCCTTCACTTTTAGAGACCTTCAAAGTATTAGTACCTTCATCTAGGATCCCTACGGACATTGCAGTGGCAGCTTTCAAAGCTTCCTTGGACAACTCTGCAGCCAGAAATTCCGCATGGGTATCTCTTCCAGTATCCATGGAGGCTGCATTTTCTTTAGCATATTCAGTGGGGCAAACACCTTCCATGCAAGTAAACCATCACTGAGAGTAATGTCATCTTCTCAACCCAAAAACCGCCTCCAATTTAGTTCATTCCAGTATAAATCACCTGCTCCTACCTCGCATGGAATAAAGGTCCAGGGAAGCGCTCCCCTGGGGTTGCAGTGGTATCTCCCTACCACAGGTTACTTTGAAGGGTAACAAACCACCAGTAGAGTCCCTTCCCTTCTCTGAAGATGAAGAGTTGACTGTGACATTAGATCTAAGTAATCCTACTCTAACACACATCCAAATGCCCAAGGTGGAAGCCTATGTATCACCTGATCAGGAAACTGATTCTCATACCACTGATTCAAGTCATTCTCCTATTGGGTCAGCCCCTCCCACCATACAGAACCATGAAAGTTCCTCCCCCACAACAGTGATAAACAAAGGCATAGTAGTAGATCCTTCCAATCCCATCCTGCCTGTGGACTATGAAAAACACACTGAGAGATCCTATGAGGAGAATCGGAGTAGCACATTGGTTACTAAAAACACCTCTCATTATGGGCCAATCCCACATTCTGCTGCACTCTCTCTTTCCATGATTATTAATGAGGACCAAGCTTATTTCCTGTTTCCCATTACCTTCAGAGTAGGGTTATGGAAGGTCACAGTACAAGCACTCCTTGATACTTGATTAGCAGGCAACTTTATGGATCTAAGAATGGCACACTCTCTAGACCTGGGCACGGTGCTAGATCCTTCTATACTAGGTGCTTCATCTGCACCAATGACCTGTCATAATGTCCAACGTTCAGTGCAGTTCTTCATCCACAAATAAGGCTTTTAAGACCATTTTTCTGCTGTACCTGAATTACTATACCCTGTCATCATGGGTGTAGGATGATGGCATCGCCAACAGGTGAACATCAATCTGTATCTTAACTCTTTGTCCTTTTCCAATAAGATATGTAGTATGGAATTCAATATTTAAAGCTCTTACAAAAGAGCACTTATTTAGCTTAATTTCTTCCTCTAAGCTTCAGCCATTGGACCTCCCCTAAGATTTTCCTGACTTCCTAGCACCATATAAGGACATCTTTGACATGAGACTTGCAACTTGAAGACCTCATCAAGATATGATCTTTCATTTCAGCAAACAGTGCATCTTGTTAAGATTAACTGCCCATTATACCCTCTCACGTAGGAAGACAAGGTGATGGGTATATGGCTAGATGTCATGCTGGACAAAGAATGAAATTTCAAAAAACCTCCACCATTTCCTCGCCAGTTGTCTTTGCCCAGAAGGCGGATAGGACCTTACGTCCATGCGTGGACTTTGGCCATGTTAACCATGTGACAGTTCTGGTCCAGAACCCCTTTCCTTGGAACAAACCATTGCTCAGGCCATCACTAAATCCTGAGCTTTTTCAAATTTGAACTAGTTGATGCTCTAACCAGGTGAGGGTTAAGGAGGGCAAGAGTGGCTCACAGCATTTAGGACAAGGCGTAGAATGTTTCAATTTAAGGTGATGCCATTTGGACTGAAGAACGCTCCAGCAACCTACCAAGATTGATTGATGATGTCCTGTGGGACCTTAGAATTACTTGTGCTGTTGCATATATCGAGATAATTATCTATCCTAGTTGGGATTTTTGCCCATATACCAACCCGCTAGATTACCTGGTGTTGAGAGAGGAAAATTCCTTAAGGTGAAGTGAATCAGAAATCAGTTGGCCTAAGTTTGGGAGGAACTACGTTTGGGGGATTCTGAGATATTCACCAGGTTGTATCCATTAGGGGTTGATCTGGATGAATACCTAAGATCTCATTGGGCGGAGTGGCTGACGAAATAGGGGCATCAGATAGTGATTAACTATTAAGTGTACCAATTGGGATCATTCGGGTCTCATCACCATTTTAATGGGAATGAATAGTGAGTTGCGAGGTGAGTGATGCCGCCTGCAACTAGTAAATCAATTGGTTGGTGAAGTGACCTGCCATAATAGGTAATAAGTCCCATTACCTAAGTAGGTCGCTAGCCAATTATGGTTGGTTCACTTAGATTGAGAGGAAAATGTTAGGGACACGTTTTCTGACTCTTTTCGTTTGAGGTCTTGAGGATGTCCAATGATGGAATCCTAGCCAGGATGGGAAAGATCATCGCTTCCAATACTAGGAAGGTAATTCAAAGGCAACGGCTGACATTTTAGTGAAGAGGTGTCAACTGAGGGTTAGACAGCTGAATCCCTTATTATATAATTACCTAGGATTTACTATAATAAAAACAGTATCATTATCAAAAGTATTATTACCAATATTAGTAATATCTACAAAAATATTGTCAATTTGATGTATAGCTAGACTATCAGCTTATATTATGTCATTCCATCTCAAGGATATTATTGCAGAAGGCAATAATTGGAAGACTCAAAGAGAGAAGAGTAAAGATCCGAGAAGGGATCTAGAGATGAAGGAACCACAATCAGGGATAGCTGCTGACTGTGTGTTGAGCTGAGAGAGACTATCGGTGGGTATCTTAACAAAGATCAGGTGGACAGGAATATAGGGAACAAATCCCTACAAGTACAACTTACAGAGTATTTAATCTGAAGTACTGGCCAAAGCGTTGGGCCTAATAATAGTTCAATCTCAACTATGGATAATAGTCTCCACACTATTATCAATTTGTACATCCTATATCATGTGATGAAGTGCACAAGGAAATTGAACCTTTTCAGTAAAAAGCTTACTAGGTTGATGACCGATAAACAACCACTTGAGTAAATTTTTACAAGTTGGTGCTCAATACAGGGGTAGTTGATTAAAGAATCTATTATATTGTCATATAAAGAAGAAATGCACAAGCTGTGGACTGAGATCGCCACTGTGAATCAGCATTCCTTAAACTCAGCAGACCATTGGGAATTTGCGGCATTGGAAGAATGAGTCACCAAGGTGGAGGAAGAAGTAGAAAATGTAGCCAACTTTGGGAATGAGTTACTCAGCAAAGTAAACTCGTTGAAGAAGAAAGAAGGAGACCTCGTTCAAGAGGTCCTATTCCTGAAAATGGAGCGAGAGCAGATCACGTTTATTTAAGAAAGTTCAGTGTGGATATTATGAAATTGATAAAAGAAGTGGAGGACTTGAAAGCTCACAGATGTGCTTGTGTTTCCAATTTGGTCAGCGATGCCCAAGAGAGAAGTCCTCACACAATACTTGGGAAATCAAATACCCTGAGAATTATGCTGCTCGCCTTAAATGCCATTTTACAGATGATGCCTGAAGTCACTCCACAATTTAGCCGAGTAGCTTATCCAAGAGAATTGGCCTGAAATAACTCGGAGGAATTTAGAGCAACACCAAAATTGCCAACATTCCATTGGGATAATGCCAAAGCATTTTTCTGACTGTTTGACATGACTATGAATGGATACGAGGATCGTCAAAAGGCGTTGACAGACATGAACTGCTTGACTCAACTGTCAGAACCTAGTGTTACCCCACTTGGAGGGGGACAGCTGGTCGTATGCCAAGGCAAAGGCGGCCATAATGAAGGAGTTCAGAAGTCCAACCCATATTTCAAAATGCAAGCAAGAATTTATGGGAATTCAATTACATAAGGATAAGTCTCTTGATAGCTTCATGGATTGATTTTACCATGAGTCGCAGATCCTGGCTGGAGCAAAAGTGTTAGACGACTTTGATTCTAGAATCACTTTGCAGGTGGCCCTTTGGCCCTATTATGATTTCATTGAATGATGTCTTCTGTACCTGTGATGGAGAAAACTACCTCGCAAATGGTAGATAACCTGAAGATTTTGGGAGCGACGTTCAATGCCCCAAATAGAAGATTCAAGTCTAATCTGATCTGAAATCTGAATCCCAAAAATGGAAATGAAGGAGCAAAAGAGGCTACCAACCAAACTGTTCCAGGAGATAAGCCGAAGAATTCAGACAATCAAGCAAGAAAGAGAAGGTCTGCTTTCAGTGTGGTGGGAAAGGACATTTCGCCGCACACTGTAGAAAGCTGAAGGATCAGATTAACATAGTTCAGGCCAAGGAGATAGCAGCTGCCAAAGATTCAGGGAAAGGGCCTACTGCCTAGACAAGGGAAGTCTAGAGCAGCGTAGAAACCTGTTCCTAACAAAATCATGAATGAAGAAATAGACATTAGTGATCTGTATATAGATGATGAGCAGGATCAGCTATACCAAGTGGTCAACATGGATGTGAATGCCGTGACCAGAGCCGGAGCAAAGAAGATTGACCCCAAGATAATTCAGGAACTTGCCTGGCCGTACACCTGACAACTGATAGAGAATATTATGACTGCTGAGAATCCTGATGAGTTATCAGATTTTCATTTAGATGAGGCCAATCTGTCAATCCTCCTCAGTGCGATAAAGGTTTATTTCCTAAATTATCAGTGCAGATTATTATACCCTAGATTTGGCTAATAATGCCGCCATTCACGCAGTAAATACTATATTACAATACTCTGAGTGTACGTATATAGATATTCAAGTGAATAAAGTAAGGGTGAGGGCGATTGTTGACAGTGGAGCGCCCATCAATATTGTGTCAACCAAGCTGGTGAAGAGGATGAAGATCTCCCCAAACTTGGAACACAAGAGAGAATATGGAACAGCTGGGCTGAAAACCACCGTTTCCTGTGGAGCATATAGTGCACTGCCATTATGTTTCAGGTTGTTGGTGGTATCTGTGCCAGCCATAGTTTTGGAGAACCAAAACTACAATATCCTGATCAGAACAGAGTTTCTACGGAAGTACAGAGTTAAATGTAACTTTGAGGATAATACATTGACCATCCTGGGTCAGACGTTACCATTGGTATACCAGAAGGACAGTGAAGCTCCGTTGACTTGGATAAACAAATTCATTAATCTGATATACAATGACGGCATTATACTGATTCAATACCAATTAGTTGGTAGTGAGTGACTAGAGATGCCAGCGGAAATCCTAGAAAACTGGGGAATTCCATTAAGGGTCAAGAAGAAAAGGACCATACCAGCTGGATTGCAGATAATAGTCAACACAGGGTTGACTTTGGAGATTTCTAAGCTGTTGTATGGAGGAGTCAGTAGCCCCTGGAAGAAGTCAGAGTGGAGCCATGGGTGGCTCCTGGGATAATAATGCCGGGCCATGGAGAAATATGAGTTCTCCTGGCGAATTTGAGCGAAAAACAGATGAAGATCAAGAGGAATCAGATCATTGCATTTATATATTTGATCCTGATGGCTGAATTGAAATGATTCCACGATTTTGGGTCTCTTGATGAAATGGGATTACTGGCCAGGGTAGCTGAAAGAATCAACCTATTGGTTAATAGAGAGCAGCTCGCTGAACTGCCAGAAGGCCAGCAGCAGGAGTTACTCAACTTATTTGAGAAATATTGGGAAGTTTTAGCTCAGGACAACCACAATTTGGAATGTGCATGAGACATGATTCACAAGGTCATCACTGGGGAAAATCTACTGATAAGGATGAGACCGATCAGAAGATCAAAAGCTGCCAAAGCGGTAGTAAAGGATGAGATCAGAAAACTGGTGAAGCATGGGCTTTTAGTTCTGTCATCATGTCCCTGGGCGAGTCTGATTCTTATTGTGAAGAAGAAGGATGTATTGAACCAGGTGGTGATTGACTACCGGAGGCTGAACAAAATTACAAAGAAGGATTTGTATCCCCTACCGAGGATCAACAACATGCTGGATCAATAGGAGAAGCGAAGTATTTATCCACGATGGATCTAATCTCAGGATACTGGAAGATCGACTTGCTGGAAGAAGACCAAGAAAAATGCACAATTATTACTGCGCAGGGGTTATATCAGCTGATGAGGATGCCCCAGGGTCTTTGCAAAGCTCTCAAGACGTTCCAGAGGGCCATGGACGCGATATTAAGCGACCTGAAGTTGTCGTGCATCCTGGTATATCTAGACGATATCAATGTGTTCAGTAGAATGTTTACTGATCACCTGCACCACTTGGAAGAAGTTTTTAAGAGACTGTCCATGGCTAACCTGAAGATCAAGCCAAGGAAGTTCCACTTCTTTAAGAAAGAGTTGGAATATCTATATTTGTGATCAACTCAAGTGGATTGCAGCCGCAAACCCAGAAGATAGCAGCTATATAGTGCATGGCTGTGCCAGAAAGTGTCCAAGACATCCAAGTATTCCTTGGGATGGTTGGATACTACATAGAATTTATTTGGGACTTCGCCCAAAAAGCCAAGCCTTTATTTCATTTATTAAAGGATCTGAAAAAAGGATTCATATGGAATAAAGAGGCCCAGAACTCCTTCGATGAGTTACGTCAGTATTTGATAAATTCGCCAATTCTGAAATATCTTAATTTTTATCAGGAGTTTATCATTCAAACCGATGCTTTATTGATGGTGATTGGCGCCATACTGAGCCAAGTAGACAAACTTGGGGATGAGCATCCGGTGGCATATGTGAGCCAGAAAATCTCAGCTGCTGAGAGGAACTACACCATAACTGAGCGGGAATGCCTTGGGGTCATATACACATGCAAGCAGTTTTGGGTGTATGTCCACTGAATGCACTTTAAGGTGGTGACGGACCACTCTTTGCTGCTTTAGCTGCACAATCTAAGAGAACTGTAAGGACGACTGGCCTGATGGGCACTTAAGCTTCAGGCTTACAATTAAGAGATAGTCCACTGAGCGGGGCTTCTCATCAGAATGCAGATGGCTTATTGAGGTTGCCAACGGTCAAGTTGTTATACCCGCAGGCAGATGAGCTATTCCAAAGAATGGTTGAAGAAAGAATTGGGGATGAGCCTCAAGAAATCCAAGGTGCGCTTCTAAAAGCGATGGAAAACACTGAGACTATAGATGGACAAGTATTCAAGATTATCAATGGGAAGTGGCTATTATTTCCAAAACTGTCAGAAAGAGCAGCTATAGTACAAGCGGCTCATAAGGTTGTTGAGCACGGAGGCCTGAGAAAATACCAACCATATTTGCCAGTATTATTACTGGGAATCGATCAATTACAATGTTACGGATCATCTGGCTTGTTGCATAGAGTTTCAGCTGCACACACCACACAAGAACACAACTGGATATCAACTGGTCCACCCTGGATTCTCCTGGCACATGGTGTCCATCGATGTGATAGGACCGCTGGCGATGAGCACAGGGGGAGTCAAGTACATCATAGTAGCCATCAACCATCTGACAAGATGGGTCAAAACAAAAGCCCTAACCAGAGTAGATGCTACTAGTACTGCGAGATTCATCCTGATCAAGTAGTATACCAGCATGGATGTCTGCAAGTCCTACTGAGTGACAATGGGACTAACTTCACATCTCATGTGATCCTGAGGCTAAACAAAATAATGGGGATCCAAGGAGTCATGTCAGTACCATAACAGCCGGAGACAAATGGACTAGTAGAATGGGTCAATGGGACACTGGCAGCGACGCTGAGGAAGCTAGTCACAGAGAGAACTTCTGCGTGGGGAACATACCTGAGATCAGTGACTTTTGCCTACAACATTAGTCATCACACAGTGACAGGAAAGACGCCGTTTGAATTTCTATATGGAAGAAAGGACGCGTTGCCACCGATGTTATATTTGGTGGTGGAACCTACATCAGGTATGAGTACTGAGAAATACTTGAACTGACTGACAAGTATCCCAATTGATATGCAGTTGAAACCATTTGATACAACCTTGAAGAAAAGAATTTAAGTGAAATTGACGGATGACAAGAACAGACCAGCTTTAGAAGAATATTGAATAGAGGAAAGAGTCGCCTATTGTGATACACATGGTTCCAGATGAAGAAACAAAATAGATGCATTGTGGTCAGGTCCATTCAAAGTAATCGCTAAGATGGTGACCAATGCTTACTCCATCAAATTATCTCTTGGATGGAAGAGTTGTAAATTAAGTCCACGCTAAGTATCTAAAAGCGTTGGATTGAGGAAAAAATTTAAAAGAGTTCCCAAAGGACCAATAGTCTATTAAGTTGGTCATGTCCTGATGATTAAGTCAAGTCTTAAAAAAGGACCTCTGAACCAATATAGATAGTTAAGTCCGAAAAAAGGACCTCTGAACCATGGAAAACTGTTAGGTTTAAGTACCCAGGACCCAGTTTGGGGGAAAAGATGGACCTCTGAACCAAAATAAGGTCAAGTCCCATAGGAAAAAAAGAATAAAAACAACTGATAAAATTAATGGTGAAAAAAAGATTTATAAACCGCATAGATAAAAAAAGCAGATATACTTTTAGAACTTTTATTTATTAAAAGTCCTCAGTAAGGGGATGATTCTGCCTATGTTGCCTCTTGGGGGAGAGAGGATGGATTGCAGTAGGAATAAACAGCCCGTCAAAATCAATATGTGATCGGATGCTTGTGAGGGTAAGACTTAAATGAAACCACATTTGTTGAGTGGACGCCAAGCCCTGAGAAAAAGTGACTAGGGGAAGGGAAATTGAAATGTCAGAAGATGCCAATCATGAAACCCCGGAGTGGGGAGGAAAGCAGCAATAAAGCAAGAGGCAATTGGCAAATAACCCTGAGTAATCCTATTATGGCACCGGAGCTGGAAGATTTGACTTGAGCGCCTGCCAACAGGCTTCATCAAGGACACTATACATGTGTGCCAGCAACAAAGTAGGAATACTCGATGGGGGTTGCTAAATATGCCCCCTATTAATGCCATCAACGGAAGCTACCAATGGGAAGCTCTTGAGAAGAGGTAGTTGTGCAGAGAGCAGATTTCATCCTGAAAATGGCGACTACAGGCTTCATAGAAGCTAAAGCTGAATGACCGGTGAAAGCCAGGCGAGGCTGGAAGCTTTGAAGACCAACTTTAAAGAACTTGGCCAGCAAAGTGAAGAGCATAAGAGGCAGTATCCCGATCCAGAAGGTTATCCAGATCAAAGGGATTCAGCGCTAATGTCAAAGCCTCAGTGACTTGGGCCTGGAGTTCAATATAGGGGAGCTCAGATTGTATACTGTTACCGATTGAGAGCTCAGAAACCAGTACAGCAGGTTTGTAAAATTGATTAAGTCAGAAGAGGAACTCAGGAAGCAAGTCTGACCTGGTTAGGAACGAATGATCCAGAGCAACTGGCATAATCTTCAGAGCATATACAATGATGTTTGGAGCTTCAGCAAAAGTAGCTGAGTCCAGGTGGGTTTTGAAGTCCCCTTCTTAGAATTGACTGCAAGAAAAGAGTCAGCCGAGAGTTGTTTGAAAACAATGCCCAGCCTGGTTTCAGAGGGTCTAGTTACCATTTCCAGTAATTCAACAGAAGGACTAGTTGCTTGTGCCAGACTAGGCGTATGAGTCCTGGAAGGACTATAAAAAATGTTCCATCGATAGTCCCAACTCATCTGCTGGAAGAGACGGAGGTCTGGATCAGACAGACTGTTGAGGAGCTTCTGGTAGCATGATTTGGAATTTGAAATATGAGCTGGACGAGAGGGGGATGTTGGACTTATATAGAAGTTGACATTATGCACTCTATAATCCATTAGGCTCCAATTTCAGGGTAATTAATCTCAAAATTAATGAGAAAAGCTTTCCAAGAGAAGAATTAAGAATAACTTACAGCCAAGAGGTTATAGGCAAATAATGAGAGCGAATAGAAATAATTATTCTTAATCAAGCCATGAAATGAACATTGATGGCAAAAGTTTCCTGTCTAGGATGAGGAGAAAATCAGTAATTCAAGGACGTCAGATCAAGAATTTTGAATATGACAGAGGGATATATACCCTGAAGAGGGGAAAACTGGATCCTGGGACTAATATCATCATGAGTAAATCAATCATCTCGGCATGACAGAAGGTCATGGGGACCGCGCTCTGAGAAGGAGGTAGCAAGGAGGAAGAGGAAGAACGCCTTATGCTGAAGGTCGTCCCAAGCAGCGTTGAGTATTGATGAGTGTACTCCGCTTGAACCAATGAAGTATTTGCCCAGGTGTTTGAAGTGGTGTTCTCATGCCCCGGTCCTTTTCTTGCTGGAAATCTAGGCAAGAGGGGGGATGTGTTGGGTTTTTGCCCATATTCCCAGCCTGCTAGATTACCTGGTGTCTCTAGGGAAAAATTCCTTAAGGTGAAGTGAATTAGAAATTGGTTGGCCCAAAATTTTTGGAGGAACTATGTTTGGGGGATTTTTAAATCACCTGGTTGTATCCATTGGGGATCAATCTGGATGAATACCTAAAATCTCATTGGGTGGAGTAGCTGACGAAATAGGGGCATCTGATAGTGAATAATATTAAGTGTACCAACTTTTCTTTCTCGTTGCAAACACTTTTGCAACCCATTCAATTCAAGACTAAATCTAGTTTGATAATCTCATAGAGGGGATTAGTCTGCGCCCATGTCTGGGAGCAGTTGGGCAAGCAAGGTAAGAGGAGCAGGTGGAAGGCCCGCGGCCTCTAACGTTCAAAAACGCCCCGGAGAATCTGGCGGAACAGAAAAAAATCAAAAAAACCAACGGTCACAATTTCCCCAGAGATACTCGTGTGGCAAGCATGATGCAACCAGTACATCAACACGCCACATTCCCAGCCACTTTTGTCGGTAGAATTTGGAGTCCGTGTGTATCTGGACATCCAAAAAATGGCCCTATGGGAAAAATCTTGTGAAGATGTACACAAAATTTTCCCGACCGCGGTGTATGTTGCACCTCACTCCATGTCGCGCAGTTGGCTGGACCTAGGTTTTGAAAGCAAAATAGCAGCAGACAAGGCTGCAGCAGTGCGCGTAGTGGTCAACCTCCCCGAAGGGCTATGGGTCGTCGAAACTAAATGCACCAGATGGACAAAATCAAACCAAATTTTCCTCACATTTGACTTTTTGCCTACTACAGTAAAACGTGACATTTTGGAGCAACACCTGAAAGATGGTCTCGCCATATATGGCGAAATACAATCTTTCGAAATGCAACGTTTCATGCTGATGCCACACCTGTGTACTGGCAAAGCCATCGCAGTTCTGACCCCAACTGAGGAGATCACGAAGGACCTAACCCAGATCCCGCACTCAACCTTTATTGACATCGCAGGGCACACCACCCACCCATTCCGGGTAACCGTGGACAGTGCGCCCCCCATTTGCACCCACTGTGATGCGTTCGGCCATAAGGCACATGCATGCCTCATCAAAGAGGGCGTTACATTCCAAGAGCACCCCTTGGCGGTCATGGCCAGCGGAGAGGTGCACTACAAACCAACCGCAAGCACCAAAGAGGCTTTCCCGTGGGGAGCACAAGGCTGCTACCTATTGGTAAAGCCCATCTCCCCGCAGGAGCGGAAGAAGGCCAAGCAGGCCCATAGGACCGCGGCCAAGGAAGCGGCTAAGGTCACCACCACCATCCCACACTCACAACACCAGGAGGACATGGAGACCTTCGTGGCAGAAGCAACTTGGGAATCCATCACCCAATCAGATTGGGAGGCCCAAGCTGAATGGGCCACTCAATCCAAGGATCCGATGTGAGATTCAATCTCACCCAATCGCTGCACCCAAGCCCTGGTTGAAACTGACTTGGGACCTATCCCAACCAAAAAAAAAAATTTTTTGCCCCACTTGACGGTGCACCGAACTTATCCGCGCCGCAAAAAATTCATCCAACGTCAGGAAAACAAAAAGTGAAGGCCAAAGCCAATGCGACTCTTTCCACAAAAATTAACAAAAACCCCAATAGCATTGCTGCTAATACCTGTGCTGCTGTAAAAGCCCGTGGGGACCTGGAAGAGGCTGGTGGGCCAGGGGCCCACCCCTCGCACCTAAGGTGCGATGGGGGAAACCTTCACTCTAGGGATGCTGAATATCGCCGGACTCAAGGCCTCCCTATCCCAGGCTAGGAAACTGAGTTTTTTATGAAATAATTTACCCATGGATATCCTGGCCATCCAGGAAACCCACTGTCCACAAGGTTCCAAGGATGCTTGGAAAACAATGCTCCTACCATCCCTATCCTTTTGGTCAAAGCACTGTGGGGTGCTAATTTGGAAAAACAATTTTTTTAAATTTACATCTTCAGAAACATTCCTAAATGACTGAGTGCTCGTTGTCACCTTCTCATGGGCTGATGTTGCACACACAATCGTCAACATTTACGCCCCAAACGGTGCACAAGAGCGTCAGGAATTTTTCTCGGTGGTCAAATCCCTCCCGCTACCCCCTGATTCTTTCCTAATTGGCGACATGAACTGTTGGCTAACCTCACCAATGGACCGGTGGCCGCCCTCACCCCACACCCCACAGGGTCACGTAGAACTACGCATTCTAAAAGCCACCCGTGGGTTAATGGATGCGCTGCCGTGACATGCCCCACTGCTTAAAAACATGACGCATCCCCACATCCACAATGGCCAATTAAGGTCCATGACCCGCATTGACCTTATTCTAGCGCCGGCAAAATTCCAACCCCACATCTCCCACTTTAAAACAACGAAAATGGAATTCTCTGACCACCAACTGGTCTTGATAACATACCACTTACCTGTCACAGTTGCAAAGGCCCCACATTGGTGCAAATTCCGCCCCCCAGAGCTTGCATCGCCAGGATTTTCCATGTGGGTGGAAGAGGCAACTTTGGCAAAATTGTTTGTTGCACCGTTTTGCGTGGACCCCATTTCCACATGGGCAACTTTCAAAGAAGACACCATCTGCCACTATCGCCATCTCTCATCCAGACGCTCACGAGCCACATTGGCGGTTATATCACGTGCGCTGGTGGAATTGGCCCACTTGGAGTCCAACATTCCAGCCTCAGGATATAGCCCTGCATGGGGCCAGAAGTGGGTGGAGGCAGCAGCCCACCTCAACGCACTTGAAAGGCAACACAAACATCGGGTTTGTGTCCAATACAGGGCCACACGCATCACTAAAGGTGACAAGTGCACCGAATACTTCTTCAAAAAATTTTGCACCACGCCAGAGCGTGGCCTGTACACAGGTGCGAATATCAGATAATTCTATTGTGGACACACATTGGCCGAAGTGGCAATCGAAATGCAAAGATATTACTCTGAGTTATATTGAGCCGAACCAAAACAGCCAGCCAAAATGGCAGAATTTCTTGACAGAGCTCATATCCGCACCATTTTCTGATACCTGGAAATAATGAATTTAATTACTCTGAACGAATTATGGACTACCATTCATGGTGCGCCAAACCGAAAATGCTTAGGCCAAGATGGCATTCCATATGAGTTCTACAAAAAATATTTTAAATATATATCCCCATTGCTGCTAGCCTCACTCAACCAAAGCCTGTTGGAAATGCGCCTCCTACCAGGAGGACATGAGGCTTTTACAGTCGCACTCTTCAAGAAAGGGGATAGGCTAGACTTAGCCAACTGGCGCCTCATTTCTCTAACAAACACAGACACCAAAATTTAACAAAAATCATGGCTAACCGTTTAGGGACTGTAGCATCTGCCACCATCTCTCCAGAACAATTCGGTTTTATCCCCAGAAGGTCGATTTGGGATAACGTGCACTCTGTGGCTAATGTGTGTCAGTCCACAGCCTCTGGGGCACTTGTATTCTTGGACCAACAAAAGGCCTATGATAGAGTAAACTGGGAATACCTTAGGGCCTGCCTCCAACAATTCCGCCTCCCTCCCCGCTTCATTAACTGGGTGATGCTGCTCACGGAATCTGCAACAATGGCTGTGCGCGGCCCAAGTTTCCTAACAGAAGTAGTCCATCCTCAAAGGGGCCTGCGACAAGGGGACCCCCTGAGCCCACTCTTATACAACTTCAGCCTTGACCCACTACTGCGAAATGTGAATGCCCAACTCACTGGGGTCCATGTGCCAGGCCAAACCCCAGTCAAGATAATGGCATTTGCAGATGATTGCGTGGTGGGGGTGTCTAATAATAAAGATGCACGCGCGCTTGAAGCCCTCATCCAGGAATATTCCCGGTAAGCAACGCGGCACTGAACGCCTCCAAAACCGAAATCATCCTCCTTGGTCAGTTTCAGAACTGCTGGGCCCCAGCAAGTAGTTCCCAACCCAGCCCAGCTGCTCGCCCAAGTCCACGCCTTACTAACTCAAAACACACCGCTCCACTGGTGCTCCCCTTGTGCCGCGACCTACCATAGGACCGGTACGCCATCTGGGCGTGTGGTTGGAGGCAGGAGGATACGCGTCAGCAGTAATGGAGGGCCATATACTGGACAACGTGATGAAGCGAATCGCCTCTCTCAGAGCCCACCCTACTACCCTCACTGGCAGGGTTGTTCTTGCCAACTCTATGCTCCTATCCAAAGTCTGGTTTGGAGCCCACGCCATCCCCTTCTCCCCAAGCTTCTTCAAATCCCTGTATGCTTTGCTACAAGGTTGGCTTTGGTCAGGCCGCCCTCCACCAGTGCGGCTAGAGGTCATGTTTGGCCCTCATCATCATGGTGGCATGGGCCTACTTGACTTCAAAGCCCATGCCGCCAAGATTCTAGGCACCTGGATTGCGGCCGTCACTGCTCCTACACTCCCATCCCAACACTGGTCCTGCGCGGCCCGCTCCAACTTCTCCCGAGCCTTGGGCCTCAACAATCCATCAAACCCCCACTCCCTGATGAAATACCTCGCATCACACACATCAGCCACAGGTCCTCACGGGACTAAAACCCACTACAAACGAATCCTACTCTCCATGTGAAGCGCAGAGTGGAGAATTCGTATTAGTGGACATACAACCCGAAGAGGCCGCCCCTCTCCTCAGTTCACACAAGAGGTACAGGGGCTACCCATCCATGATGGCGTGATCCCCATTCGACCCCAAGTCCTATCCAGGGTGGACTACCTGGACATGATGGACATCCCTTATTCCACTGAGACCTAAAAGACTATCTGGAAATACGCACACCATCCTCTGTTGCAGCCTCAAGTCCGCTCCCATGCGGGCGCTGCCTGAGGCGGGTGTATTGTACAGCTGAGCGCTCTAATGCTTTACACTCATCCTGTGTCGTGTGTGGCCAGTATGGAACGCTGTTTCACCGCCTGGAGAAGTGCCCCACCTCTAAAGTAATATGGCGCGAAGTCCAACGTCTGTAGGCCAGGATCAAACACATCCCTTCAGTCTGTCAAGAGATATGTTTGCTTCATCAATGGCCTCCCCCTCCCACCCTCCCTTCGTGCTCAGGTGGTTGCAATCGCCATGTGGACTATCCACACGATTGTCTTGGATGCCATCGCCGGATCCATCCCCTCCCTCCCTGAAGCTGTCCACAGATTCCGGTCTCATTTGGTGGATCACTTTCAAGCGTGGATGTTTGGATATCTCCCACCACGTCGCCAGCAGCTGGTCTCCTCCTGGTTCCCAGTCTGGTTCATCAAATCAGACCCATTCCTCCACACGTGCTCAATAGTGGCTACGCCCCCTACACACGTTCCCTCCCCCTTCCCATAAGTGGCGTTCCCTCTGGCAACAAGGGATAGCATCGCTTCTCTGGGGTGCCTCACCTGGTACTAAGTTTTGTCTCGTCTGAGTCATATTCGGAAGTGTCCATCCCATGGTCGGCCTTCCCCACAATAAATTTAAAATTTAAAATATTAATTGTACCAATTGGGATCATTCGGGTTTCATCACCATTTTAATGGGAATGAATAGTGAGTTGTGAGGTGAGTGATGCCGCCTGCAACTAGTGAATCAATTGGTTGGTGAAGTGATCTGCCATAGTAGGTAATAAGTCCCATTACCTAAGCAGGTCTCTAGCCAATTATGATTGATTCACTTAGATTGAGAGGAAATGTTGGGGACACATTTCTGACTCTTTCCATTTGAGGTCTTGAGGATGTCCAATGATGGAATCTTAGCCAGGATGGGGAAGATCATCGCTGCCAAGATGAGGAAGGGTGATTCAAAGGCAACGGCTGCCATTTTAGTGAAGAGGTGTCGACCAAGGGTTAGACAGATGAATCCCTTATTATATAATTCCCTAGGATTTACTATAATAAAAACAGTATCATTACCAAAAGTATTATTACCAAGATTAGTAGTATTTACAGTGATATTGTTGATTCAGTGTATAGTTAGACTATCAGCTTCTATTGTGTCGTTCCATCTTAATGATATTTCTGCAGAAGGCAATAATCAGAAGGCTCTCATCGAGAAGAGTAAAGATATGAGTGGGGATTTAGAGATGAAGGAACCACAATCAGGGATAGCTGCTGACTGTGTGTTGGGCTGAGAGAGACTGTCACTGGGGTATTATAATTAAGATCAGGTGGACAGGAATATAGGAATTGAATCCCTACAAGTATGACTTACAGACTATTTAATTAGAAAGTACTTGCCGAAGTGTTGGGCTTAATAGTTCAATCTCAACTATGGATAATAGTCTCCATACTATTATCAATTAATAATTTTTATACAACATGACGAAGTGCACGAGAAAATTGAACCTGTGCAGTAAAAAGGTTACTGGGTTGACAACCAATAATTAACCACCAGAGTAAATTTTTACAATCCTCCAACCCATGAACAGAACACCAAGAGTTTGGAGGCTGTAATGGCAGCCCTTCTCAAGACATGCCTCTTTGTCAAGCCTTTCAAATGTGAATTGTTTCAAGAGGAAGTTACTCTCTTAGGAACCTGGCCCTTAAGGATGTGTATGCTGTCCCCCCTGTAATCTGGAGGCCATTCAGTCCTGGCCAGCCCCTACCACCCAAAAACTACTATGAAGCTTCCTGGGCACTGTGATTTTCCTAAAGAAGTTTTCTCCTGCGCTTGCCCAGCTGGCTGCACCCCTCCATCCACTGACATGTAGAAATACCTTTCAAATGGACAAAGTAGTGTCAACTGGCGTTTAAGGCAAACATAGCAGTTTTGTCAGCTCTAGTCCTACAGCATGCTGACACATCCAAGCCATTTATTGTGGCATGTGATGCATCAGCTGTTGGAGTGGGTGTGGTACTGTTGTAAGAGCATTAAGGTATGGAGCACTCTATGTCATACTTCTAAAGGAAATTTACCTTCACAGAACAAGGGTGGGCAATCTATGATAAAGCGTTGGCTGCGGTAGCCTGGTCGCTGACACATTTAAGATATCTTCCTCAGGGAGCAAAGCATGAAGACACAGTACGCATTGACCATAAATTCTTACTGTATTACTGTAAGCCCCAAAAGCTGGCTTACTATCAAGCACGCACATACAGGGACTTTTTTAACTTTCACTTCAAGTATGAGTTAATAAAAGGCTCACTATATGTGATGCCTGATATGTTAAGTCGCAACCCTGCCTTGGCTCCAGGCCTTAAGGACCTGTCTGAGCTCACCACAGTGGTGCCTAACACCATGATCCTCTCCCTCGCCCCTGTTATGGTAGCATATGCTGATATCTTTCCAGAAACACCCATGTGTGAACGCGTTTTAGCAGGTCAATTATGTTGCCCAAAGGTATTGAGTTGGCGAATAACCTGGAGACCTTCAGCACAAACGGCCCCTGTACCACTTAAAAAATGTGATAGTCTTCTTTTGGGATAGGATTTGGGTCCCACCCCTCAGAAATCGCGTCCTCGCCAATTTCGTTCTAAAAACGGTTTTCCTATTTATAAAAATATAATTAAAATGGCAGTTGAAGCCGCTGCAGTTCCTTCCTACACCCTACTCCTCCAGCAACTCCATAGGGCAATAGAGTCCTTTTTGTTGAGGGTATTCCAATCCCAAATTTCCCTCATGATTTTGAGGAAGAGGCAAAATATGAGATTGAGGAACTGGCTTTTGGTGCGATCAGCGCCTACATTGACGCAGCAAAAACATCTCTTTTTGACATTAATTACCCTGAAACCCGCTGGCACATCAAGTCATTTACTGGTGTGCTTGCTCTCATCACTTTTGGTGAGCATCAACTTGCTTTATATGCTGAGGCGATGGACACCGCTGGCCTTATATACGAAGAAACACCACAACTATACCTCCTTATGCCCCGTGGCTCTGATGCTCCACTCCAATGCTGTCCGCCATAGTCTGCCAGCTAAAACTGGTTCCAGACAAAAAGTTCTCTAAAGCTTCCTCCCCTTCTGATATGGCTTCCTAGGCTGTTAGCTGAGGTGCCATATTAGAAAGTTTTTATTTCTAATAATCCCTTTGTTTGGCCCATTTGCAAATAAAGATGCGTGGCGGCTCCCCCTTTTTGGGTTAGGCACCACTAGTGCTAAAAAAGGATTTGGGTCCCACCCACCCTGCGCATGCAGTTTATAAAGATCACCCAACCCCACCTACAGCAGGCCATCCTGGTTCAAAGAAATGCGCTGAGATAGTTAAAAGAACCTTTAATTGTCCTGGACTCTCCAAGATAATTCATCTTGAGTATCAGGCTAAGTTACCTGTGCTCTCTCCAAATTTGACCGCATAGGAAAAAAGGGCATTTTCTACCCTTTACAACAGGCTGAGGATCCCTGGGCGTCTGTCTCAGTGGACTTCATTATTGAACATCCCATGTCCAAGGGTTTGATGGCATATGGTGGTCGTTGATTGGTTCAACAAGTTTTCATTGTTTATCCTATGTAAAATACCATAAAAGCTTCAGATACTGCAGCACTCTTCATCACTAATGTCTTCTCCATGTTAGACTCTCAACGGAGACTGTAAGTGACTGTTTTCCATAGTTCACAGCCGGGTTTGGGATGCATTGCTGGGACTTTTTAGCATCAAAGCCTGCCGTTCTACTGTCATCCACAAACGGTTGGGCAAGCTGAGAGGGTTTATCAAGTTTTAGAACAGTATTCACGTTGTTACTCCTCAGCCACCCAGGACACTTGGGCCACGGACCTTCCTCTAACGCAATTTGCTTACAACAATGCCCCACACTCTTCAATTGGATTCTCCCCCTTTGAAGCAACAATGGGTTACAACCCATCCTTTCAGGTTAAAGTATGCTTATCCTCTGCAGTCCTGCAGCAGAGGACTGGATCACACATATCCAAGATACCCAAATGCTTTCTATGAGCACATATTAAATTCCATTGGAGACTATAAGAAGTTTGCAGATAGAAAATAAATCCCAGGTCATGACATCTCTGTAAGCTCGCTTGTTATACTTGACACTTGCCACCTGAATATAAAGGTTCCCTCTAGGAAGTTATCTAGTAAGCGCTCTGGCCCTTTAAAAGCAGAAAAGAATTTGGATAATGGTGCATACTGTGTGGGAATCTGGCTGATTCTTGCTCATTGGTGCTTGACGCCTGCTGGAATCCACAAGGATCTATAAAAATTTAAATAAAAACGCTAATATAATTTGGGATTTTATATTTTTATTATCAGCACAATAAAGGTGAAAACAACAATCCTCACATTTGACTATTTAGTATTTAAAGTAATTTGAGGGTCAAGGGGAATTTGGGGATATGTTCAGAATAGCTTACCCTAGTCTGAATTAGGAAATATGAAGGAATAGCTTATCTTAAATTGGGAATTTGCTTTAGGGCAGTGGAACGAAGGAAGAGGGATTATGATTGGCCCAAACGTACCAATGAAGTAACGTTTTCATGAACTTGAGCCAATCTCTGTCCAAGAAATTTTTTGCACCTTGGGGACCCCCGCCAAGTCTATAAAAGGGGGTCCCCATGTAGGTGCGTTTGAGGACTTTATTGGGGTTGGGGGAGTGCCATCCAATGATTGCCCTGAGGTCCATGGTGAGGTTAGAGTAATCCAACCGTAAAATTTACATTTGATGACCTTAGAGGTTCTAAACTGGTGTTACCCTGATTAATTGGGTTCCACTGAGAATTGACCAGGGACTTTTGGCCAATTTCCTCAACTTTATTATTATTTAACGAGCTCATAGCAACATTGGAAATTTGTAATTTTCTGACATTTCCCTTTTTTGGTGTAACTCAACCTAAAACATTCTCATCTTTTAGCTTCAATGGCAAATGTCCAACATCATCCCCCTCAAGGATGTTGGGGGGCGATTAGGGCCGGAGGAACTGGTCATGTACATGATTAATTGTGATTACACTATCAAAATAATTGATAAAGTACTCATTTCCTCTCTTGTAGATGATGGTGAAAGGCCCCTCCCAAATTGATCCAAGTTTACCGCTTCTAGGGGTGATGCAGTTATGGTAGTACAACACCATGTCAGATACTTGGAAAGTGGGTAAGGGGTTTGGAACTTATTTGCAGCCTGCCCTTCTTTTGTTACTGTTTTGGATAAATTGATCATAGCTTCAGATTGGAGTTGAATTATGCGCTGAGCCAATCTTCTCATAACTCTCTTCAGGTCCAGAGCATCAGAAGAGGATAAATAATTAGCTAAGAGGGCAGGTATGCCAGGTTCTCGTCCATACAAGACATGGAAAGGAGACATTTTACAAAATCTGGTGATAGCTAATCTGGTATGCCATAAGAACATTATGTTAGTATTGATCCCAGTGAAGAGGATCAGATGAGGTCATCTTTCACAGAATGGAAACCAAGGTTCAATCTTCTCTTTCCACTGTCCCATTAGTGGGGAGGTTATAAGGAGCCTAGAAAAGTTGTTGTGCTCCCATAGATGTGGCCAAGATTTTGACTACTCAGGAGGTGAAGTTCTTACCATTATCGCAGAGTAGTACTTAAGGCAACCATGAAGGGTGAATATGTGTTGATGTAAGAAGGTGGCAGTGGCCTTAGCTGTTTGAGCATGGAGAGCCACAGCTTCAACCCACTTAGTGAAGTGGTCAATAGATACTAGGATAAATCTGTTTTCACTAGTATACTGAGAAAGGGGACCCACTACATCCAAGCTGATGGTATGGAACGGTTGTTGAGGGGTAATGGGTTGATACTGATATCAAGTCTTGAATATGGATTGCTTTTTACATGTAAGGCAAGATTCCAAGACGTCAACAATAGATTCCATCATTCCATCCCAATAGCACCGATCCTAAATCCACTCACAAGTTTTCTTGATCCCCATGACATAAAGTGGAATGTGCTTCAAGGATAGCAGGTACGCGTTCTGAGTGTCAAAGGTAAGGTGGCCATTTTGTCCTCACCTGTTTATACAACTTCCCATCTTCAACTTTAGTGTTATGGGAGTGCCGAGCTAACATCTTATGAACAGGATCAACCTCATCCTCCCATTCATTGGGGGTCATTAAGATGCCATGTAGCATCTCCACCTCACTATTATCCAAGTGAAGGACTGGTAGCTGAGTCAACCCATCAACATTCAAGTGACGGGTTCCAGCAGAGTGTTTGATCTTCATGTCATAAGTCTATATCTTTAGACCCAGCGAGCTAGTTGACCAGTAGGATCCTTCATGTTCTGTAATGACTTAAGAGATGTGTGGTCAGTAACTACAGTGAAGGTGTTTCCATATAGAAATGGGCGGTAATGCTTAACAGCTAACAGAACAGCAAGACACTCCTTCTCCGCTATACTGTAGTTGCATTCCGCTTTTGAAAGCATCTTACTAAGATAGAAACAGAGTGATCTATACCACTTTCATCCAATTGGGCTAAGATGGACCCAACGGCATAGTCTGAGGCGTCAGTGAATAAGATTAAAGGTTTATTATAATCTGGGTGCCATAGGATAGGACGTTTCTGTATAAATGCTTCATAATCTCAAAAGCAGCTTTTTGTTCAGCACCCCAATAAAGAGGGGTATTCTTGGTTATAGCCGGACAAGGGGCTCACTGAGTTGGGCAAACTTAGGGATGAACTGATGGTAATACCCCATTATCTCTATAAATACTGAATATACCGTAAATTTTTAGGGGCTGTCATTTTTGAGAGGGCTTTGACCTTATCCTGCATGGGTTGAATTCCTTCTTGTGAAATGGAATGACCAAGGAAATCTAATTTCCTTTGGAGGAAGGTACACTTCGAAGACTTCAACTTAATATTAGATTTATGTAACTATTGAAACACCTCCTTCAAATGATCAAGATGTTCTTTGAAGGTTTTTGAGGACACCTTGATGCCATCAAGGTAGATGATGACACAAGTCAACTTGAGTTACTGTAAGGTGTGATCCATTTCACACTGGAAAGAGGCAGATGCTGCATAACCCTTGGGGTAATCATGTGGGTTGGAAGAGACTTCACTACAAATAAGAGCGCATTTCTCCTGATCTTGTGGAGAAAGGTCCATTTTCCAATAGCACTAGCCAATTTCATAGCGGAGAAGAAGTTAGAGCCAGAGAGTTGGATAAGGCGTCATTAATGCGAGGGATAGAATAGCTATCCTTCTTAGTGAGGCTATTCCACCTATTGTAATCCATGACTATAGGATCACCTCCATTTTTCTTTTTAATTAGTAAAAGAGGTGAAGACCAAGGTCTTTGTGAAGGAACGAGTATTTCCACGTCTAATAACTGCTGGAGGTCCGTCCTCATCTGTTGTTCCTCCACCTTTGACTTACAATAAGGTTTGGACCTTAAAGGATGGACATCACCCACATCGTTGGACTGGCACCAGCCCTTCATGTGGCTGTAGTCAGTTTCCGATTTGGATAATATATCTTTGTATTCGTCTAACAAGGTATGAACTTTTACAACTCCTCTGGGGTTAGTTTATCTGAATATGGACATTTGGCAAGGTGCAAATCATGTTGTCCATGGGTAAGCCCAAATCTGACATAGAGCCAACTAAATAGATATGTTCAATGTCTTCTGCTGGGAATAGGAAGCCTCTGCCAATCTCCTGGTGTTTCCATATAATCATGTCTTTTCCGGTGAGGTTTCCTAGAAGAAGGGTAATAGGCCTCTGATAGGTTGGGTCCAGTATCCCAGGCAAGATACGGGGCTCTTAAGGGGCTAACACTCTCAATACTTACAAGGTGCAATAAACAATGATGTGGGATTTGTAGTGTGATTTTAGTGTCAACCACTCTTTGTTCCCCAGACTTAATTAAGACCTCAGCTGCCGCATATAAAGGGATACTATCCCCGGCATCAACTGAATCAGGTAATTTCTTTGTACTCAACCTGAAGTGGAATATGGCAAGGTTATAGCTGAAAAAGGGTATTCGACCAGGCAAGAGTATTCATGCTTTCTGGGTTCCTTACTAGATAAGACTAAAGGGACTTTATAGTTGAGTAGCGAGAGGAACCCTTGCTTCAGGTTGATTATTCCTTCATACTCAATCTTGAATTGAGTACCGATGAGCATATCATATGCATTATTGCCCAAAGCCACAGCAGGGCTGATAGAATAAGCTTCCAACTTCGAATGGGAAGGGAAGAATATTCCCCAATAGCCCAGGTATTATTGTGACCAGCGTTCCAAACTCTTGCATGTACTCCAAGTCAGGCGCTAGCTTTATCTTCTTTGATAATATCAGTGGAGTTTACATTGACTGGGGAGCCAGTGTCCAGGATGACCACTATTCGGACCTTTTGAATGACCACTTCAACCTTAGTGAGTGTTCCTCCAAATTTAGGTAACAAAGCTAATAACTCCTTGAGCTGGCAGGTGGAGGTTAGCTTTTTAGCGGTCTCAGGGTATTTATCCATGATGGAATTTATGGGATGAACCCGCTGAAGAGGGCGAATCAAGCCAGCTAAGAATTGGTCGCCATCATTGGCAGTGTCAATCACTTTTGGACATCCTAGAATTCGACTGAGGTACGTCTCCTCAGGTATTGTGGTATCATCTACTCCTCCAGCATTCAAATGATCAGACACTTATAATTCCGTGAGGGCTCCCAATATGTAGTAACCAAAATCACAACCCCTCTCAGATTCGTCCCAAAAAGAATTTCCAACAACAGGCAAGGCAGCAATGGAGGTAGGGGATGGCTGCAGAAGCTTGGGTAGCCTTAGGAGATGCATTTTCCAGACTGGCTGGAAGGGAAGTCACAGAGGCGTTAAGGAACTTATACGGCCATAAGGTTGTTACAACCTTACAAGGCTCTGATTCATTAGAAGGAGTGATAACCTTTTTAAGTTGCACTGAGAGAGTAGGTTTCGTAGGGAAAATAGGCACAGGTGGCCTCACTCCTAACTGGTCAACCGGTGGTAGCTCCTTTATGGTTAGCGCTGAAGGTTTCACCTCAGTGACATTATGTTCTGCACCTAAATGGAATTCAGCCATTTCTATCAAAGCCTCTTTAATATCACGGATGTTTTTGAAGTTGCATTTCACTGAGAAAATATGTCTGGCTAGAGAAGACTGAGACACTAACCCAGTTAATAGGGCGGCGATAGCATCATCAAGGGTAAGCATGTTATAGGTGACTAATCTTTGCGCAGAGAAGTAAAAGCATTCATCAAATGCAATGGTTGACTCACCTTCAGTTATAACAAGGCGCATAAAGGCCTGCTTTTCCCTGTGTAAACTCTTTTGTGATCCGATTTCAGCCAGAAGAACCTTTTTCACCTCTTCCCAAGTGTATGAAGGGTTCAGGTTAGGGACTATCATCTCTTGCGCTAGACGACTTAAACAAGGAAAGATGTTGCGGACTTTTTACTTGTCTGTGGTGCCATTCAAAGCGGCTTCATAAACTTAAAGGAAGGTAGCAATTCTCCCTTCACCAGGGATGAACTTTTCCTTAAGGGGGATTTTGTTTGGACGCTGTTCAAGCTCCTTAAAGCAAGATAAAGCATTTTTAAGTTGCTTTTCAAGAGCAACAACTTTTGGCATACATGGATCATTGTAGTGAGCACAATTTTGTGGGAATCCAGCCGAATTTTGCTCGCTGGTGCTTGAAGCCTGCTGGATTCCACATAAATTTATAAAAATTTAAATAAAAAACACTAATAAAACTGGAGTTCTTTATATTTTTATTATCACATGATAAAGGTGAAAATGACAACTCTTGACATCTGACTATTTAGGATTTAAAGTAATTCAAGGGTTGAGTAAATTTGGGGATACGTTCTGAATGGCTTACCCTAGTCCAAGTTAAGAAATATGAAGGAATAACCTATCATAACATGGGAACTCACTTCAGGGCAGCAGAACGAGGGAAGAAGAATTCTGATTGGCCCAAATGAATTTTTTATGAGGTACCATTTTTTATGAATTTGAGCCAAACCCCATCAAGAATTTTCTTGCACTTTGGGGGACCCCCGCCAAGTCTATAAAAGGGGGTCTTCGCGTAGGTGCATTTAAGGACTTAGTTGGAGTTGGGGGAGTGCCATCCAATGATTGCCCTGAGTTCCATAATGATGTCAGAGTAATCAGACTATTTAATGTTACAAATGGTGCCCATAGAGGTTTCAAACTGGTGTTACCCTGTTTAATGGGGTTCCACCGAGAATTGGCCTGGGACTTTTGGCCTATTTCCTTGACTTTAATAATAAACGATCTCTTAGCAACATCAGAAAATTGCAAATGTCCAACATTTCCCTTTTTCAGAATAACTTGACCTAAAGCGTTATATTTTTAAGCTGTAAAAGCAACTTTCTGACATATCTCATCAAGCTTCCTGCCCATTGGAAACAACATAATGTATTTTACATCTCTCAACTATCCCCCTCTAAAGGAGAGCTTCCTTCTACCCCTGAGCCTATTATTGTAAGAAAACTCTCAAGAGGCAGAAGTTTAGGCAATACTGGACTTGAGGAAATCCAGGAGGTCATTCCAGTACTTGTTTGCGTTAAAAGCTACCCAGCCTATGAAAATAGTTGGGTAATTGCAAAGGACTTTGAGAAAAGCATGGAGTTAGTGGCTAAAGTTACAAGAGGCACATCCTGAGGTCATTTATCCACTAAAAAAGAGCTGCCATTTTGGCATTAAACTTCCTACTAGACACAAGAACTAAACTATGTTTTATGTATCAGGAGGAGTGATGTTTCAGTTCAAAAAGGAGATATAATGTAAGTCTGGAGACCCTACCTCTTGGTTGGACTGGGAAAAGATCCCTCCTAGGAAGAAGAAAGGATCTAATGCCCCTGTGGAGCCCTAAGATCAACTGGGTGACTTGGCCATGTGGTTGTTGAATGTTAGGCAACCGCATTGGCCCCAAAGGATCCCTACACAGTTCTCCCCTTGGCCACTTCTTCACTTGTTGAAAGGATTAAAGAGGTTTTCAGGAAGATAATCCAGGCCAGAAGTCACCAAGAGCACCTCAACCCTTCCCTGGCCTCCACACCGCCATCTCCCACCTCCTTGGAACGGAAAAAATTCACCATAAAACTCATAGAATGGATTTTGAGTTAGGAAAACTGGTCTGGAACACGGAATCTGAAAATTCCAGGTTCTGGAATGCCAATCTGAGTCAAGAATCCGTTTTTAAATTTTTTTTTAAAATTCTTTTAAAAATTTGTTAAAATTGAACCTAGTGGATCTAATTCTGCAGCTTTTTGATTTGAGAAATTCTTCTCAAGTTTGGATTGGTGAGGGTCCCTCCATGGTGGATTAGAAAATATTACGTTCCAGAGCTTTTATGACCTAGTTCATAAGTTAGCTGATGACACCCTCAGGCCAGGCTGGGCAATCTTGAGTACGTCAGCTGCCCCTGTCTAGAAACACACCCATGTCCCCCTTTTTCCACATTTTCACATATAAGGCAACTGCCTCTGGAAGGAGCAGTTGTCAGTCCATTTTCCCTCTTAAGTTTCTAGATAAAGCTGATCTTTACTCAAATCTACTCCGCAGACTCTGACTCAATTCATTATAATTTCACTTAACCCACCAAAGTACACAGCAATCTGTTTTTAGGGCTGATGGTCATTAAGTGGGCCCTCCAAGCCATAAATCTGGCAGCCCACCAAATGATGATTGCGATGACCAAAGATTTCGCCAATGGGGGCATGACGCCAATTCACCACTTCCAAAGAGTTTTCAGATCTGCTAAACTCTTCACAATGATCTGCCCCTCCTTTGGCACCTGGAGGACAAGCTACAGGTTTGCCTTCCTCCTTGAAAAATAGTCAGAGAATTTGGAATAATATGCCCCACCAATCTGCTGGTGGTTTGGCACAATTTGGTTGGAATGAGGATGTTTCCGCTAATTGTGATTCATGTTCAGGGGCGAGAAATGGTTGTCCTAAAAACGGTGAGGTGGTACCTAGGCGCTAGACTATCTGGGCCATCTTGCCAAGGTCCAATCCAGCCTAAATAAATTTATAAAATTGATCTGCCATCTCAGCGACGTCCCTGACCCCTCAACCCATCACAAAACCCCTCAATGGGTGCAAGATGAAGCCCAAGGATCCCCAACAGTTGAATCAATTTAAATTGATTTAAATTTGTAAACCTAATCAGCATTTTTTAATTTTGAAATTTTAATGATTTTCAGAGTTTAATTATGATGTACCAGTACCAAAAAGATTTGGAAAAGAGCCCAAAGGACACCAACTGCAAATCTAGGAGTATTGGTCATCCTCCTTGCCTCTCCCACCTTTGGGAGAGGCCCCAAAGACCCATGGTTGCCTGATTAAAGCCATTTGGTTAGTTATGGAGCCTTTGGTATGTTCTTGATTTTTCCTCACAATATTCATATGGGATCCCTCCTACAAGTGATCAGAACTGATTGCCAATGGCATTCTGGGCTTTCCACTGGGTTGTTACTCACACAAATTGAAATCTCAGTCTTACTTTAATCTGCAGTTTCCATGACATAGAGTGTCTGTAACTCTCCTGTTCCCTGAGAGATTATGGGTGATCCCAACCAGATACTCAGGGAACATACTATCAAGCTCAAGAAAAACAAAACACCATGAACTGTGCCTTTGTCTAAAGAGAATAGCCATAGGATATAAATAATCATTTATTAAGCTAAGTACGCAACTTTGCCACAACTTGTTTTTTAAGTAGGATTTCATGTTTAAATTTAAATCAGAGAATAGGCCTGATAGCATTAATTAGAAGTTGTCCTGACACTACTTATGTAGACTAAAGTCTGAATATAATTTTAGTTCTAGTTATTGGCCTAATTTTTAGATGCCTCTACAAGGAAGTCCAGGTAAAGCTGGCATAAAGAATCATCTTATGGGTAATTTAATAACAAAGGAAGATTATAAACAGAGAGGTTGGTTAGAGGAGCATAACTTAAAAGGAAATTGGGGGAATGGGCATGGTTGTATTATCAAGGCGTTAAGACAAATTTGGCCATTAAAAAGAGAATGCCATCAATAGCTGTCCCATAGCTTGAGTATCCCCAAACTTGAGTTTTGGATTGAAGTTAAATATCCCTAGTCAAATAATGTTGTATTTCAAAGATTCTCAAATTCACGTTTGCAAATTAAACATAATGTCCCATTTTTTGGTAAATTATATTTTGTAATCTTCAACGCCATTGATGTAATGCTTTAGACCTCATCTCGGGACTTTTTTCTATTAACCTGGGTTGTCCCTTACCCAGCGTTGGTCCAAGGTATATCTGAAACCTGGTAGTGCAACAAACTTTATCCCTGTCAGTGCTACAGTTCACTAAACTGACGCCGAGGTCTGAAGGTGGCTCAAAAGCTGAAAATTCGCAGAAAAGGTTGAGAAGGAAGCGGAAAATTGGTTAGGAATTAAATGTGTTAATAAGTATAAGAGGATTCATTATTTATAGGGTATTGGGAATACAGTGCCTTAAGGATTGTCATAGCCCCATCCATTCAGGATCTTTCTGGATCTACTGGATAGGCCGCCTTGTGGGCATCCTCAATAGAATTCGCCGCCCACCTGACTGAATTGGTGGAAACGCCACCCCATGTGACTCAGGAATTGGGGGGAAGATCCTGAAGTCAATTTTGCTTAGATAGTTTCAGGAACTAATTTGATACAGCCTGATCTTAGAGTAGGGAATTTGATTCATTTGTAATCTCAAATTCTGACAACGACCCCCTCAAGGCCTTGTCAGAGGGGAGAATATGGCTGAAGGAACTGACCATGCACCCAATTGACTACAGTACCTTGTTTGATGTCAGCAATGGAGTATCAGACTTCACCCAATGAATGACCTTATAGGGTACAGACCAAAGAACATTTAGCTTAATTTTCAGCCTCAAGGTCAATGGTGATAGAAGAGAACAAGGTCACCTAATTAAAAATAGTAAGTAGGGTCATCCGAGATTAAATTAGTATGTCTCTCTTCCAGTAGTGGTGACAATGCCTTGGGTGGCTAGGGCTTGAAGCCAGAAACAACTTTATCTTAAGCCTCATAGTTAATTTTGAGTTCTCAGGTGTGTAGGCCTTGAGCAATGGCTGGATGCAACTTGGTAGCTGAGGTGCCCACCCATATAGGGCTTTAAATGGGGACATCTTGATAACTCAGTGGTAGCTTACCCTTTAGGAAAGCAAAGCGCTGGGTAGGTAAGGGTTCTAATGGGCAGTATCCGAGGCAGTTAATTTCATAGAATGAATATAAGAGTAGCATTAGCGCGTTCTAAAGCCCCATTAGTAGAGGGTTGTAAGGGGCAGAAAAACTCTAAGTAGAGCCAAATTATGAGGTAGTTCTTGTACTACCTGTGAGGTGAAGTTCAATCCATTGTCTGAAAGTAAGGTTTGGGGGCACCCATGCTGGGTGAAAACGGATCAAACGAGGAAGAGGGCTGTGGCTTTGGCAGTGGCAGCTGGGATCAAAATCTCTTAAACCCACTTGGACAAGTGGCCATGGCTAGGGTAATATACTTATGGCCATGCAACCCAGTGGGAAGGGGGCCCATCACATAAATGCTAACTACATTGAAGGGCCCAGTCGGGGCAACAAGCAAATGTTGTAACCAAGGATTAGCTTGGTCTTAGGAATCGGCAAGTCATCCATGCTTCCAGGACCTCTTGGATAGTTTTCACCATTTGGTCCCAGTAGCATCGTGACTTCAGCCATTCGTGAGTCTTCTTAATGGCCCCATGTCCTACAGTGGGTTGGCCCTCTAGAATGACATCAGTTTGGGAGGAGGGGCGGACATAAGAGAGCCACTTCTTATTTATCTTCTTATAAAGCAGCCCATCCTTAATTTCAGTGTCTTGATTCATCCTTCAGAGTTCAGTTTTACCTCAGGAGATTCAAACTCCCACTGCTCAGGTCGGCCTATTAGATCATACAGCCAGTCCTCCTTAGGGGTCAATACTGCTAGTACTGGCATCCTGGAGAGGCTGTCAGCGTTTTGGTGAATTGCGCTGGCTCAATGGACGATGGTGAAATCATAGCTCTGCAGTTGAAAAGCCCACCTGGCAAATAGGCCATCTGGATTCTTCATTAGCTGGAGTCATCATAGCAAGGAGTGGTCAGTAGTAATAGTAAAATGAGTACCTTAGAGATAAAGCTGAAAATGTTTGATGGCTAGCAAGACAGCCAGGTACAACCTCTCAGTAATGCTATAGTTCCGTTCAGCTTTACTCAGCATCTTACTAAATTAGGCCACAGGATGATCGACTTGGTTTTTATCATGTTGGGCTAGAATAGCCCCTATGGCAACATCACTTGCATCCGTAAACAGCAAGAAGGATTGGTCAAAGTGTTGATGGACTATAATGCGTTTAGTACATAGAGTGGTTCTCAAGGCATTAAAAGCCTGTTTTTGTTCAGGCCGCCATTCGAATGGCACGTTTTTCAGCAGGAGGTAGAGCAGTAGCTCAGCAAGGTCAGCAAACTCGGGAATAAACTGATGATAATAGCCCACCATGCCTAGGAATACCTGATTATCCATTAAGCTCTGGGGGCGTGTCATCTTTTCTATGGCGTTGACCTTTTCTAGCATAGGCTGGATGCCGTCCTTGGAAATCTTGTTTCCCAGGAACTCTAGTTCAGTTTGGAAGAAGGAGCACTTTGAAGGTTTACGCTTTATGGACGCCTTTCGTAGATGATTGAAGACCTCCCATAGATGCTCAATATGCCCATTACATGTTTGTTAGAAAACGGTAATGTCATCTAGGTAGACAATGACGCATGAAAGCTTCAGGTCCCCAAGGATCCCTCTATGGAACGTTGGAAAGTGGCTGGGGCGTTACAAAGGCCCTGGGACATCCTTATGCGCTCAGATAGTCATTCAATGGCTATGAGTGCATATTTAGCGCGGTCTTCAGGGGCAGTTCAACCTGCCAATATCCGCTGGCAAGGTTCATAGTGGAAAAGTACTGGGATCCAGCGAGCAGACAGTGGGAATTTTCAATTCAGGGCAGAGGATAATTGTCCTTCTTGGTGATGTAGTTGGGTCATCAATAGTCCATCACCACCCAGTAACTGCCTTCCTGCTTCCAAACCAGCAGAAGAGGAGAGTCCCAAGGGCTGCGTGATGGTACCAAGAGTCTGGTGTTGAGTAATTGTTTGAGTTCAACTATCACCTGAGCTTCTTTAACCTTGCTTTTTCAGTAAGGTCGGGACCTTAAGGGAGGAGCATCACCAAGTATACATGATGTAGAACTCCATTTATTCTTCCAAAGTTGTATATTGAGGTCAAAAATAGGTCTGAATACTCTTCCAACAGCTCTTAAATCTTATGTTGTTGGTTGGCCAAGAGGCCTTTGCTGATATATGTATTGATTAGACTACCCAATGGTGGAGCTTCCAAGCCAAAATCTCTCAAGTCCTCAAAGCTTCGGACATTGAGAAATAGCTTCCACCAGTAGTAGGCGGACATAGGTGGCAGGACTGTTTGGACCTACTATTTTGGGTTTGTCAGTAAGGTTAGCCAACAGCATTGATATAGATCCGCAAAGGCTGGATCTAGGATCCCCGGGCAGGTTAGCACCTCTTTTGTGGATGGGTTGTCTAGGCCTTAACTTCCAACAAGTATCCCATGGGGATTTTAACATGGACCAGGCGTCGGCAATGACCTGGGACTTTGGGGGTATTGTAGTCGCCTTAGTTAAGTAGATTGACCTTCCTAAATCCCATCAACAGCAGGAGGGGGCAGTCAGACTCTGGAGCCCTAATGTGATACTTAAGCTGATCAATTCAGCCTTCACTCTCCAGCAAATAAGCTTAGGCTTTGACCTCATTTTTAGAATTGTGAGGGGTCTCATTGAACAGTGGGACACAATGTCCCAGTAGGATAGAAAGCCGCCATCTTAATGGAGTACTAGCAGATATTCTCGAGGAAATTAGTCTCAAGGAGTAGGTCATAGCTAGGGTTATCTAGAGCGACAGCAGGTGTTTTTAAAGTGAGCTTCTTAAACTATATTGGCAGAGAGGAATAAGCCCCTATAGATCGGGTAATTGGGGGCCAGCCGTGCCATACTCCTTATAGTGCGGCATGTTGGTAGTGATTTTGATGTGCTTCATTAACTTGGATGATATGAAATTTACGGGGAGCCACTGTCAACTATGGCAAAGACTTGTATTTTATGAACTTGAACTACAACCCAGGTAAACAGACTTCCAAACTGGGGCAGCAGCTTGAGGAACATGGGAGAGTCATTAGAAGAGGAGTAAGTAGTATCAATTTCTTTATTATCATTGGATACTGAAACTTCTTCTCCAGATGCTGTAGTTCCTGGTTCATTCAAGGTTATGGAGGCTTCTTGATTAAATAGGGATGTCAGCATGAAACGCCTTGTCCTTCATGCTGACATCCCCTTTCCCGCCTCCTTGGCAAGTCATTTCCAGCAGGTCTTGGCACTGTGTCTTAAACTGTTACAGTAAGTACATCAGGGTCAAGGATTTTCCGGTTTTCACACACATGGACTCTAAGACGGTTAGAGAGCCTGTGAAGGTAACCTTAGAGTATAGAGTCAGCGTAAAATCTCATTAAGGGCTTCTTTGATCTTTTGGACACAGGTTAACCCATCCTTTTGTCCAATAATATGCATTTGAACCCCAGGGTAGGATCCCAAAGCAGAAATGACAGCAGTAATAGCATTGTACAAGGTGATATGATTCGTAGGACTAAGGGTTGTGCTTGGGCATAAAATGGCTGGCAAACTCCATGGGGCTTTCTCCTTTATTCAGTCGGATACCCATGAAAGCCTGTTTTTGGTTGGCCATGGTTTAATTGCTGCCAAACTCTTGGATTAGGGCTGTACGGACCTGTTCCCAAGTTGTGCACACCTTAAAATGGAGGGTCATGATCTCCCGGGCAGTGCTAACTGGGCAGAAGTGGATATTCTTTACCTTCTGCCAATCAGTAGCCTCCTCCATGGATCTCTCATATGCATATAGGAAGAAGGCAATGCTCTCCTGGCTGGGAATGAACCTTTCTTTAAACTAGGTTTAAAGTTAGTTACAAGTGGAGTTGAGAGGGTGTTAAAACCAGGAAAGGGCGCTGGCTATGAGATCTCAGCCTCTGCATAGTCATGGGGGCCCTGCTGGTCTAGCCATAGTTGTAGGCCCTCAAGGGCCTCCTGGATATCATCCCAATTTTAATATAGGGAGGAAATGGAAGCCTTATTTGCGATTCTCTCCCTTAAAGACTGGATGTCGGCACCCTGAAGGTGAAGCTGGCTATTGAGGGTGGTCAAACGGGTTTCAAACCCTCAACAAGTTTGCTCCAGCTGAGAGATGCAAGCATCAGTAAGTGTGGCAAAAACGCTTGTGTTGCACACTTTATCTGAAAGGGCGTCAATAAAGACCCTAGGGTTAAGGGGACTCCATCCATTCAGATTTTGCATCCATGAGATACATTCTGAATTTGATCTGTAAAGCCAAAGCTGCCATTACATCCTTCCGCCATGGGTCCTCAGGGCCAGCAGTGGTGAAAGCTGAGGGACCTGGGGGCCCGGGGGGTCCACCGGGACCCTCGGCCCTTTAGGTCCCTCATTCACTTCAGGGACTTCAGGCCCCCTAGGGCTCTTCAGGACCTTCTCTCCTGGATGGATAGTTGTGAGAGGCCATCTCCTGATAGTGTTGTTGTAGGGTTTGTACCAGATCCTTAACTTTAAGGAGGTGTTGAGTCCAAGTTGCTTTGAGGAGTTGGAAGTTCCAACGCAGTTCATCCTTAAAAAAGCCAGAGAACCCGCTATCTAACACTACAATTTGATCTCAGACTTTGTTGATCAGTCGTCAGTTATCAACATTGGCCTCACAGTTGTCGTGAACAAAAGAGGAGGCTGCATTATAAAAATCAATGATGTGGGTGTGTAGGGCCTGGGTGAGCCTCAGTTGTTGGGAGAAATCTTGATGGTGCAACCCAACCAGTTGGATTAGATGATAAATAGCTGTGTGAACAAAGGTGTGGAGGTAGCATTTGATACCCAATGCTTTCTGCTGCCAGCAGCTGGGCCAAGTCATATAGGTCCCACATGATAGAGTGAATGGAGGATGCGCGGGGACGGCTGGAGTGGGCATCCATGGAGTAGATGCCATATATTAATTTTTATTTAACCAAGGCAAGCTGACCAGGGGACAGGCATTACCGAGTATGTGTAGGAAAAAATGGAGGAAGCGAAGGTAGATCAAATTGGGCACCCCAGGATACTCAGGTTACCCCTGTTGCCAGCGGGACTGCCAGTTATGGGGTTGGTGTGCTACTCCGAGGGGGTTTCCCCCATTATGGAGCAGGTGTGAAGGAAGGGGTCTGTGTGGAGGAACCAGAGTGGGAACCACGATTCTATGAGCGCCTGTTGCCTTGGCCTCATATATCCATAGAGCCAGGATTGGAAGTGCTTCAATAAGTGGACGTGGAACCTGTTGATAACCCCATGGATAATTGGGACCTTGCCCTTGAATGCATCTAAGGCAATGGTGTGGATTGTCCACATTGAAATGGTTACAATTGGGAGCGGAGGGTAGATGGGATTGGTAAATCGATCTGGAGCGTGAGGAGTCTCTTTGAGATAGATAATTTTTGCTCATTTTGGAGCTTAAGCAGGCGCGCGACTTCCTTCCATATGGCTTTGGTTGGGGGGCATGTTTCTAGGTGGTGGTATAAGGAGCCCTCTCCTCCACATACTGAGCAGGTTGCGTGGAGGAAATTGGAGCGGTCCGCCGTCCTATAGGTCCTTCTCAGACAGCGCCTGGCGTTGGCTCTTACCCTCGGCTGTAGGAGTGGGTGGGGCGTCATTTTCCACACTGCCTTCTGTGTGGTTTTGTCATAGGAAATGTCCTACACATCTAGGTATTCGATTATAGCAATGGTTGGGGTAGTAGCAAGAATGTCTCTCTGGGGGTGGTTTTCTGGATTTCTTAATTTGAAGTGGGGTCTGGGTCGTCCCCTTTTCTGCACAGTGCCAGTGTTCTATATGGTCCACCACATGCGGCGGATGGCTTGGAGGATGCGTTTGAAGTGAGGGGGGGTTCCATGCGGGCCCATTGCGGTAGGGTGTTTACCAAGGTATGTTAATAGTCTTGGTGGGCTATGTGGGTTAGTTAATTTGAGCTCCTGTGCAAAGTTAGTCCTCGCTTCCCTGGACCAGTGTTGTTGCAGGAGGTCTGGGGCAAGATCTTCCTTTATCCAAGTACCCAGGATGCGGTTGGCGTGGCTCTCAAAATCTATTAGTCCCATGCCTCCTCTTGATCGTGGGCCAAAGAGTGTTTCCATCTGTATGGGAGGATGAGATCCAGGCCACAGCCAGCCCTGGATGAGCGCACGGATTGAAGTTATGAAGGTAGGTGAGAAGGCGATTGCGTGGGCAGGGTACCATAGTATTTGGAGGATGAGTGAGTTAGCAACTATTACTCTCCCCGTTAGTCCTGGAGATCTTCCCTTGAGGGAGACTATGCGGTTGGATACCCGCTGTAGTAGGTTGCTTTCCATAGTCTCATTGGCATATCCCCTGTTTCCAGCCATATCCCAAGGTGGCGGACAGGAGTGGTGGTGGGAGGTGATGCTAAAGGTAAGATGAGTGGGTTTTTCCTTCATATGGAGGTCTGAGGTTCTGGTGTTGTAGCCCAGTTGTTATTGTACTTTCCTAAGAGAATGAATTCTGTTTTCCTTTTGTTGAGCAATGCGTTGCTCATTATGGAATATTCCTCTAGGGTGCGTTCTAGCTGTCGGGCATCATTGTTGTTAACTATACCTGCCACGCAGTCATCTGCAAAGGCCAGTATCTTAATTGTTGGCTGGCCTTGTGCAGTTATGCCCATGAGGCGTGAGTCAGTTACGCGGAGGAGTGGATTCAAACTGAAATTATACAGCAGTGGGCTGAGGGGGCCCCCTTGTTTGAGCCCTCTGTGTGGTGTGATCTTGTTAGTTAGGAAGCCAGGGCCGCATACAGCCATGGTTGCAGATTCTGTAAGGAGCATCGCCCAGTTTATAGTTATGGGTGTGAGTTTAAAAGCGTGCAGGAGATGTAATTTATTAGTTGTTAGACAAACTCGTTAAGGTTCTCATATTAAAGTTGTTACTGACTTCCATCGATAGAAGGCAGGGTGAACTGGAAGGTGGCCTGAAATTCTAATGTTTCAGATTGGGCGTCTGGTAATTCATGTTGTGATGTACTAACCCATTAGGCAACACTTCTTGACTAACCAGCGGCTTGGTCTTCAGGGCTTCTAGTATTTTCCATTGTAATAGACGTTTTCCTTGGGACAGCTCAGAGCCCCCTGTAATGAGCACCACGTTTGTCAGTGCAACAGTTCTCTGGGCTGTTGCCAAGGTCCAAAGGTGGCTCAAAGCTGCAAATTTTCAGAAAAGGTCGAGAAGGAAGCAGAAAATTGGTTAGGATATTGAATGTGTTTATCAAGTTAAGAAAATTTGATATTTATAGGGTGAGTGAAGACATGGTGCCTCAAGGATCGTTGGGGCCCCATTCATTTAAGATCTTTCCAGATCTACCAGATTAGCCGCCTTGTGGGCATCCCAAATTCAATTTGCCGCACACCTGACCAGATTGGTGGAAAGGCCGCCCCATGTGACTCAGGAATTTGGGAGGAGGATCCTGAAGTCAATTTTGCTTGGATAGGTTTGGGAACCAATTCAGTATGGCCCAATCCAGTAGTGGTGAATTTAATTTTTTTGTTGTCTCAAATTCTGAAAGTCCCTTTGGCCTTTCTCACGTACACATGTTTCTACAATTCATACCATAATATGTTATGAAATATGCCATCATGGGCACGTCCTTGTCATTTTACCAGGTGTCAAATGTGAGGTTGGCATAGTGGACTATTCTAGCTGTACCTATGAGAAGGCTTAGCACTTTGTAGAGTTAAAGTCAGTCACTCACTTTATATTTGTCTCCTTATATTAGTTGTAAGCCTCTAACCATTGATTGATGAGGCTTTTTCTAAATTTCTCCAGCGCTTGTTGGGTGTAGGGTTACATTGGCGTTAAAATTTCAGCTGGGTATGGTAGGAGTTCACAGGTAATTCCTTGACAAATTATCAATGTTTGCATTGGTATCAGATTCTTTTGTATTCTGCAATAGGTGCCTGCATGGTGGTATAAGTATCTCAGTTCTTCAGTTTGTTAGTCCAGCGGGTGTTATTTATCAAACTTGGTGTTTTATTGGATTAAAAGCCCAGGAAAGGATTTTATAATATAAAATAAAATAAAATGTAAGAAATATCTGTAACTTATAATCTTTCACTTTATCAAGAAATTAGCAATGGGGCTTATCCTAATTTCTAGGAGATTTTCAGAGCTTAGAATATACATGTATCATTGGGAAAACTCAGGTTAAAATTAATATTTCTTTAATCGTTAAGTAAAAGATCATTCAATTGTTATTCAAATTAAAAACCCTTTTGAAACTGTATGTCTACTATTTAACCAATATATTGGTAATATCAACATTTTGAAAATTGATATAAATGCACACAATTCTATGATTTCCACCTAAAAGGCATGGCCACCCTAGAAACACTGATGCTTCTTGTCTTTCTTTATTTATGGTGGGCTGACCTCGGAATGATAATGCACCAATTGATGTAGAAATGGGAGAATAGAGACCAATTGGAAAGGATGATAAAACTATTAAACCTCCACATGCAGTGTTCTGATAGTCTGGGAACTCCATGGACTGCCTTGTTTTTTGCTAACTCTTTTTGAAACATTAGTGCACATTATCAACACAGTCATAAATTGTCTCCTAACACAAGTTTATCTACCAAGATAATACTCAGGAGGAAGTGTTCATTGAGTTCATATTCTATCACTGGGGCACCATCCCATCTAGTGTTTCTTGTCTAGTTATGTATAGTGAATGCTCCTGGTGTCTGTAAACCATAGTATCCTTTTTGCTAATAGGCTCTAAAAATCTTTATCATGATAAATTATAACTAACAAAGATTTCATCTAGTCCTTAATTTGCTAGATACTTATCAGTTAGCATAAAGCAGATGAACATTGCAAACTATAACTCATGATAACAGGATCTTTTTTGTCCTTTCTCCAGCCATTTTTACTTATGGAAGCCATAAAAAGAGATTATATCAAGAAGCATTTTAAATCTTCAATCTTTAGTAGCTTCAAGAAAATTTCTTTTTGGCACTCCTACACTGGAAACACCTATTACATCATGGACTATTTTTCTAAATAACATTATATTTGAATATTAAAGATGGTTCTATTAGTAATGTTAGATTTAAAATCAGAACGCATGTTTGATAAAAGACAAGTGCTGGGGGTTGACGGGATTTGCAATATATCAGGTGAGCATTGAATGACGTATTACTTGTAATCTGATACAAAACCACCTTCATGGTGGATTTACCCAAACCGCCATGAGTGATGAATCTCAAAATGAGCCACTGAAGGCTTGAAATTCTCCTAACTTTGCCATGGCAATTTATAAAGAACTTGCCAGTGAAAATTGCCTTAATCAGACAAATCAATTTGTGACTGATTATGCTAAACAAATCCTTTGCATTTCGCCAGTTCACTTTAAAATTACCATATTACCTGTGACCCCAAACTTCATCTTAATTTAAAAGTAATTTTAAATTCACAAATAAAGGAATCTTCATTTTTGTCCATATTTTTGCCTAGTTTATCCTAGTAATATAACTGTTCATAAATAACAGGTATTAGCTTTGATTCAGCTAAGCTGCCAATAAATTGCCCTAGGGACTCAAACGTTTATTAGGTGAATACGCTGGGCTATCAGCAACTAATAATTGTACAGCCTTTGAAGGTCCCAGCCTTATAATATAAACAAAAAAACTAAACACTGGTGCTCCCTGCCAGGTCCCTTCCAAGGCTATCTAATGAAGACGTATCTTCATATAGCTCAACTCAACAAACCTACCCCCACTGCTATGGAGGAGAACATGTGTTCAAATAAACTATTTTCAGTGAACATTATGACACTTTCATTACCGCCCACAAAAAGCATCTGCTAAAGGTTGCTTGCAGGGCGTGATTGAGTATCAAGGGTAATCCCTTAGAATACACGACCTTGTTCTCATTATATAGTCAAGTTTTTCCCTGTCTGCTAAGTGATGAGCCAAGGCGCCGAGTTTGAATATCACTGTCAGCTATTAATTTCCAAAGCCCTACTTGAACATGTCAATACTTGGTATATTATTTTCCAGGACAGCATGTATAAATTACGCTGCCAGTTCAATGAGGCTATCCCTCAAATGACTCTAGCACCTAGGAGTCAACTGAGGCTAGCCTGTCCCCTCGTCCCACTATCCCCTTTCTCCATGAACCTGCTGGGTATTTTAAACTCACTCTAAAAGTACATCAATGAAACTGGAATTATCCAGTATTATCTGTATGTATATGAAAATGCCATGGAGGGTACTACAGATAGCCAAAATGTCAGCACATGCAGACCTGCCTTGATAGTAAGGCTCAGGAAATTATGATGCATTACTTTTAGAAGTGCACAACTTGCGCAGAGTTAAATAATGCCCTCACTGATGAGTTTGGCAGTGATCTATCCCTATCTAACTGTAGACAGGTGCTCATGTAGATCCGTCCTAAGAATAGTGAAACCAACATTGTTTTCTCTGAGTGATTCTATCATGAAGCTCAGACCCTTGTATCCTGTTATCAGGTTAGCTTGGATTACGCCACCGCCGCTGTCCTCTCTGAGTTTCAGCATAACATGAGCCTCTTCCCAAATTTTCTAAAATGCAAAAAAGTTTTATCAATCCATACTCGATATTAAAGAATCTATTATGGAATTGCCTGAGCAAGATATTCGCAAAGCTCCTAATAAAGGGAGTCAGGCCCAATTTATGCCGTAGGACAGCCCCAGAAATTTAGACCTCAGTGTGACACTTGCGCTTATTGTGGGTACTTTGGGCATAAAGCAGCCACTTGCTGGAAGAAAAAGGCTTATATGGTGGGAAAATTGGAGTCAGTTTAGGGCGCGATGCACCCTCTGCTGACAACTCTGCGCATACTACAACTTCTAAGGACATATCCTATATTAAGTGTTGTGCCCTAACCCCGTCTGAAAAAGTGAATCTCTCCAACTCAAATCATATACAATTTAAGTCCAACTTCCCCTATTTTGCACCTTCTGAAACTCTTTTGCCAGTGAATTCTATAAACTCAATCCCAACCTTAGCACAGAGGTTACTTGTGTCGAATTAATTGACCATAAAGTAAAAATCCAGGCCATAATTGATACCTGGTTGCCAGTTAATGTCATATCCTCCCAATAGGCGAAAAAGATAAAAGTTGCTCTAAATCAAAACTAACCATGGATTTGGACCTGCAGGCCCTCAGCGCACTTGATTCCTGGGTGCCTATTCCGCTCTGCCCCTCTGGTTTGGATCCCTGGATGTGACAGCCCAACCGTTGTATTAGAAAATGACAGTTATGTCCTCCTCATTGGCACCCAATCTTTCTAAATATTACACCAAAATTAGTCATAAAGATTTAAACTTCTCTATCTTGGGATACAGCATTCCTATAGTGGCTAAAGACGATCCTAAAAAGGGGGTAAAAACTTAGGAGTTATCATTATATCATCTAAATTTTATTGAGCGATTATAATAGTTATTAGTTGGACCAAAAACTAAATTTCTTTCTCCAAGTGCTGACGCTCATGAGGAGATAGCTGTATACTCCAATAATTGGGTTGTTATCCCCCCAAAATCACAAAAACTGGTGGACCCTAGCATAAAAGTACAATTCGCCAAAAATTGTTAAAATTTAGTGGTGACCTTAATTCAGACATTTGCGAACATGACACCTGTCTGGGGATTTTAGATCCTGCCTGTCAGGGCCCACTAACCATTTTAATGGCAATTTTTACAAATTTATCTATGCAAATACTTGGAACCAGCCAGTGGCATATGTTAAGACCCTACTCGCTAATCAAATTGGATTAGTTCACAGGTGTGGAAATTTTCATGACCTGGGTTTGCTAGGACACCACCATAGGCTGTGTTAAACTGCAAATAGTTGACACCCTAACCTCTGTTCAGAAGTAAGTGGATGCGCTAATTGAAGAATAAACTGATATTTTAAAAGGTTCTTATGTTATCATCATGATGAAAGGGGTGCAGCATAGAGTGCTTATGGGTAACTCCCCCAATTCTGCGCTAACCCTACCAAAAGCCAAAGGTGGAAGACGCCTAGATGGCAAAGGAAATAAAAATAATATTGGACGCTGGATTCATTAAGTTTTCCCAAAGTCAATGGGCCTATCCCTTGCTGCTTATATGCAAAAGGGTTAAGGCCATTAGGTAGTAATGGAATACCGCTGACTGAATTCTCTTACATGGAAAGATAGCCATACGCTGCCCTGGATCGATGATTCCTTACGCCTCCTTTCTGGATCCAATTTTTTCTTATGTATTGTTCTTACTAGTGGCTACTGGCAGATAGAGCTTGTGGAAGAGTATCGGAAGAATTGTGCCCTCATAGCAAGTGAGGGCTTATTTGAACATATGAGGATGCCACAAAAAATATTTTATGCCCCAGCAACTTTCCAAAGGGATGTGAATGGCCTCTCAGGGGATTTAAATATTTTCTTTGTATTATTAGACCTTAATGATGTGACTGTATTCTCCTGAACTTTCATTCAACATCTAACACATTGAAAGAGGTGTTAAAATGACTCTACTTTGTTTTTCTCAAGTTAAAACCATCCAAATGACAGTTTCTTATAAAGATATGGACTTTTTTGGCTATAAAATTACCTAGGAAGGGATTTCGCCATCTTCTGACAAAGTGGTCACAATTGAGAAAATGGAACAGCCCTCCAGCATATGCATTGTCCATTTGTTCCTCAGGATGGTCAGTTATTACTGATAGTTCATCCATTACTTTGCTAAGTATGCAGAGCAATTGATGTACTCTAGAAGGAGGTTCCGTTCCAATGGGAAGAAACCCAAAAAGCTTTTGCCTTCCTAGAGAAAACCCTCATGACCGCTCCTGTTCTGATACATTCTGAGTTTAATAATCCTTTTATCCTTTTTACTGATGCTAGCAATATGGCTGTTGGGGCTATCTTGACGCAACTTGATTCAAAACAAGTTGTACACCCTATAGCATACTTCAGTAAAACCTAACTTGGGTGGAAAGGAACTACAGCGTCACTTTGCGTGAGTGCTTAGGGGGTCTTTGCTTGCTATGAAACATTTCTGTACTTTCTTATATGTAAATCATTTTACAGTGTTCACTGATCATGCCTCCCTACATTGGATACAGCAAATGTATGACCTGGATGGACGACTGGGCATACAAACTTAAAGTTACAACTTTACTATCATTCACTGTGTGGGAATAATACACCAGAACGCTGATAGATTGTATCTAATACCAATATTTACCTTCTATGCCTCTGAAGAAGATTGGCTTTATGACCTTATTATCAAACCAGAGGTATGGAGTCACGAGACTCCTACAGTGCAGTAACAACTAAAAAAGATGACCAAGAAGACCTAGATTAGGGCCGGACTTATTTACAAACAGGTGGACCCTCTTGGTTGCCATATGTCCACCCTTCAGCTATACTGTAGACTGCCCTGGAGGGACATTAAATTGTAGGACATGGTGCTTTTATAAAACCACATCAGTGGCTATGAGAGTGGTGTTGTTGGGAAGGGATTATTGAGTTGATCCAAGGCATTATTGATCACTGTCTTATTTGTGCTCAGCAGAAACTCCTAATATGAGTATCGTCATTAAATTGGGGCCCTGAAGCCCCCTTTGCTATTGTCATCATTGATGTAGTCAGTCCGCTACCTATGACTATGTAAAGCCACTGGTATATCATACAGGCAGGTAACCATTTCACTAAATGGGTTGAGGCTATCTCTGTTACCTTGCCCACTTCTAAAGCAACCGCATTGATCCATCTTATATATATAGTTTTCACCTGCCATGGTATCCTGATAGTGCGTATACCTGACCTTGGCACCAACTTCAAATCCCAAGTAATAATTGACCTCAACGCATTTATGGGCACTTACCCCTCCTTCACTGTTCTCTATCATCCTGCTACCATTAGAGCAGTAACGAGAAAATTGGGATTCTAATCACCATTCTTCATAAGATAGCTCAAGCTTACCCATCAAGGTGGAATGTATGTCTTCCAGAAGCTCTTTTGGCATACCGCATGAGTTATCATCATATTATCCAAATGTCGCCATTTTAAGCTCAAAATGGCTGGGAACTGGTCCTACCCTCAAGTGTACAACCCATATTGGAGACCTAAGCCCAGAAACGTTCGAACTCATAATGCAAAGGATGACAAATAAATTATACTTGCTGAAAGCTTTAGCTGCCAAGTCCTTGGGGGACTATTCATAAGCGATAAGCATATTGAAGCAACGCCCAAAAATCAATTTTGCCTAAACCCAGCTATAGGATCAGGTATTGCTTTACACCATCATCCAGAGGGCTGAGTCCTTAACTTGATACAGTATGGTCTGGACTATATCATGTGATATATTGGCAGGGACTGGAGTATTCCATTGCTTCCATCTGTTATGTTCAAGGCTTCGCCTGACCCCCACATAGCCCTAACCTTCCCCATTGCAAATATCAGGGCTAAATGGAATGGCTGTGATCCTAATGATTTTTATAAATTGGCATACTGTTGAATCAGATTCCTCAAAGTTCAATACTACAAAAATATTTTGACAAGAAGGGAAATCCTCATCAAGGGCGCCCTGGCTTACAGCTGCCATCAAACTTAATATTACTAAATTGATCAATGAGGAGGGAAATACTCATAAATGACGCTTTGGCCATTCAGATACTGCCAAATGCAATATTCTAAAATTGGTCAATATTAAGTGAAAGCCTTGAAAATGGTATTTTGACTAATCAGATTTGGTCACCTCAGATGAGGCTGAACAGGCCTCTCAGAAATGGAAATCTGGCAAATCAGATGCTAAAAAACTTAATTAATAGATTTAGTAGTTAGCAATAAGGTTGTTGACATGGGACAGGTGTCAAGAATGATTTGAAAACCAAAAATTGTAAAAAGCCTTGATAACCCAACTGTACCCATACCATGTCATGAACAAGTTAGGAAAAGGGAATTAAATATCTGAATCTCTAAATATCCTTACCCTCAAGCAGATGTCCATGGATTCTGTGAAAACTTGGCTTGCGCTTCCCCAGTTGGTAATATCTAAACTGGCAAAGTTGCTTAAAGCAGCTTAATCTTATATAATATATAAACAAACTTAATAAATTTGAAAATCAATTAAAAATCTAAAAAAACATTTTTAAGGAAACTAAGAGAAATTGCACATTGACGCTTTCGAGACTTTGATAAAGCCCTTGCGTCCTTGTATGAACTTTCTCGTGGCAGAACCTCCTGCTGGCCTTAACATAGCTCTAACTATAGTCCAAACTTTATTGTCAAAAGTTTTCCCAACATGCGGATTAGGAAGGTTTCCACAGCAGGGTTTTTCCTATTTATGGGCAATTATATGGGCCCTCTTGACCAGCTATTTTGTGGCAGTGTAAGGGGCCCGTCCGTCACATTAGTTGAAGCTCATTTAACATGGTGGCAATGTTTCTAGAGATTTTGGATAACCCTTAATAAAGAGCCCTGTCTGCATTGTATCAACATCCAGCCATATGTCTGATAGTGAATTTCTCTTATCTGTTCCTCATGATGTAAGCCACTCAATTTTGGACTCCGCAATAATGTCCAACTCCACACCCATTATAAGCATCCTTCTCCAGAATTCTGACAAGCCCTCAACCCCAGGAGCTTAGTACACTAAGCTCCACTTTCCACCAGATAAGTCTTCAGGCACAGTTTACCGCTGCCTCAGGAGGATTTTCCTCATGTCTCTTCATATTCTGCAGATATTGGCTTCCTTGCTCAGAAACTTGGCGGACTGGTTCACTGAGATGTTGGATAGCCTTTAAGCTCTTCCCCCTATCATTGATGTATGTCTTAGTTGATTAAGAGGGTGACCACGCCTGACGACTCTCAAGACGCGGCTTGGTCTGCCCTCCTAGCCCTCACGCAGGGGAAGATGATAGTCATGGGGTATGCCCATATGAACTGCCCATTGGCCAAGTTGGGCAAAGTCACTTCCTCCTGAATCGTGTATATGTTCCTAGAACCTCCATCCCTGCATCCTTACTGTCATGACTGCCACTTGCATGGGAGCCTCCCTCAACGAGGAAGTCTCACTCGTGACCCAGGTGGTAGGGATAACTGGTATTTTTCTCAGATGAAATCCTACCCCATGTCACAATAGGGGGAAATTTAGTGGCTGTGTGCTGAATCTAAGAATGACTCCAGCCTTTAGCAGGAGACTTCTCAAGGAACCCCCCATGGCCCTACCAGCGGGGTGACTCCCTCTGAAACCCCCAGATAGGGCGCTCCCAGTCCTACCTAGGAATTCACTTACCCCCCACACGCATCGTCACAAACAATAAAGGAAATGTCTCATCTCATTTCTATTTTCCATCTTCGCTACAGATTGAGGGAACAAAGGGAGGGGTGAGGAAAAACTCTGGGCGTTGGTAGACATAAAAGCAGAGGACAACTACCTAGATGCTAAGTTAGTTCGAAGAATGAAGCTGGAGATGGTATTAAAGGGAAACGTTATGCTAGTAGACACCTCAAAATCAGTGAATGTTGGGAATTCAAGCCCTGGGTGGTGCTTCAGCTGAGGCCTCACAAGTTATAAGAAACACTTAGTGCTATCTGAAACCTGTCCTACCCCATAAGTATGGGCATGCCGTGGTGGCACAAGTATTCCCTCAGTTCAAACTCAAAAAGCGCCTGGTCATGCTGCATCCAAAGGATCAACAAACGAAAGCACTAGATTTCTTCACCACTGGTGGAAGGAATTTCAAAAAGGATGTGGTAGTGGGCAGGAACCTGTGATGGACACCCCTGAAAAGTTCCAAACATAATTTCACCTGTTCTAGAAAACAATGGTCCATCAAAATCCCTGAATGGGCCCTCCCCTTTACTTTCAAGTTCAAAAACAATGCAGAATTTCCCAAAAATTTCCCTGTCTACCCCTTGAACCTAAAGGCAAAGGCGGCCCTAGAAATGTATGTTAAGGAGATGCTAAACGTAAGTTAGTTGTAACTTCCAAGTCTCCCATGGTGTCACCCATACTTCTGTTCCTAAATTAAGTGGTGAGCTCATCCATGTGTAAATAGCCTGAGGTTGAATGTGATAACCAAGTATGACTGTTGGAATTCAAGGTTTTGGATGCTCGCTGGTGCTTTGCAACCTGAATTTCAACAATATGTGAGGAAAAATTTTAGTCTCTAATGCTAGAATAACTACTTTTTGGGGGACTTTACCGACCACTTATATAAAAAATAATAATGCACTAATAAACTAAAAATCTTGATTTTTTGTGGGTTTATTAAATATGGTAAGGGGGTAAAGAGCGAACTCTATTCCAATCTCGCTGCTTAGTATTTAAAATAACTCAAGACCCAAAGCGAGATAGGCATAAATTCGGTATTGCTTTAATCCTATTTAGGAAATATGGGTTTTTGACCTATAAGTGCTCTCAAATCTCACCTTACTTTTATGGAATGGCTTATGGAGTGTTGAAAGTAGGTAGTACCAGTCCATGATGTAAAGTTTTGATATATTTGAGCTAATCACCATGAGGAAAATAGTTGCATCTTGTGGGCCCCCTTCAAGCCTATAAGATGTGGTCCAGTTAGGTAATTGAAGTAAATTAGAAGTGGGCTGTTGAGGAACCTCCAATAGACTCCCCTGATTTCATCACATAGTCGGTGCAATTTGACTGCCCAAAATCAAGCTTTTTGGCTGAGTAGCATTTACAAATGTATTACCCTAATTTGAAGGGTTCCACTAAGAATTGGCCAAGATCTTTTGGACAATATTATCATTATTATCACCTGAAAACTCTTCTCACAATATTATACTTCTATTTTTCCAACATTACACTCTTTAAGAGTGTTAGGGGAGAATAAGGGCGCAAGAACTGGACATGGACTTGGTTTACAATAAATCCAGTAGCAAGGGACTTAATGGAGTACGCATCCCCTCTCTTATAAGTGAATACAAAAGGGCCTACCCAAATAGACCCGAGCTTCTCACTTATGGTAGTGATACAAGTGTTGAAATACAACACCAAGTATAATACTTGAAATTAAAGTAAGGGCTTCTTATGCTCATTTGCGGTTACTCTTTCTTTGGTGAATGTTTTAGCTAAATTGTCATGGCTTTAGACTGCAGCTGGATGATGTGTTGTGCTAATCTTTTTAGGGCCTTTTCAGGATCATCTGTCCTACCAAAGAAGAGTCTTTGCTAGCAGGACTGGTACTGCGGATTCCCTACCAAATCTTATATAGAAGAGTGACATTTTAAGGATTCGATGATAGCTGATACAGTAGGCCATGAGGGCAATAGGTAATAATTGATCACAGTGTAGGGGATTCGATTTGATCATCTTCCATAATATGGAAACCAGGGTTCCATTTGCTCCTTCCACAGTACCATTTGTGGAAGATTTGTAAGGGGCTGAAAAAAGATGCTGCGTCCCCATATAAGAAGCTAAAAGGTTTACCACCCACAAGCTTAAATTCTTCCATTGTCACAAAGAAGGACCTGGGTACAGCCATGCCAGGTGAAAATATGCTGATGGAGGAAGGGGCAGTAGCTTTATCTGTCTGGGAAGGAAGAGCAACCACTTCAAACCATACATTAAGTGATCAATACCTACTAGGATAATCGATTTCCCCCAGTAGTTTGGGGCAGAGGACAACCACATTGAGACTTATTGTGTGGAACGGCTGTTGAGGGGTGGTAGGTTGCAAGTGATTATGAGTCTTGTATCTAGGCTGCTTTTTACAAGTCAGGCAAGCATCCAAGACTTCAGTTAAGGTTTCCATAATGCCCTCCCAGTATTAATGCTCTTTAATCCACTTGTAGGTTTTTCTTACACCGCCATGCCCCAGGATAGTGTGACACCATGATCACCAGTACTCTCTTTGATGTCCAGGGATAGAACAAAAGTTTACCCTTCTTTTTTGTAGTTTTTCATTTTCCGCCTTAATGTTTTGGGAATGCTGAGCTAGCATCTTTTGCACAGGTTCAAACTCATCAGGCCACGCATCAGGAGTCATTAGGAGATCATATAACCTCTAAGCTTCACTATTGTCTAAGTGAAGGACAGGAAAATGCATCAACTCATCAACTTTCATATGGCGAGTTCTCACCCGTTGCTCAATTGTCATGTCATAATGTAGGAGCTTCAAAGACCAGCGAGCCAACCGTCCTGTGGGGTCCTTCATATTCTGCAATCACTTCGAGGATGCATGGTAGGTAACCACTTTAAAATTAATCCAATATAAAAAAGAGCAGTACTACTTTACAGCGAGCAGGACAGCAAGGCACTCCTTCTCAGTTATGCTGTAGTTAAGTCAGACTTTGAGAGCATCTTGCTGAAGTAGGACATGGGATGGTCGACCCCATGCTCATCCTGTTGGGCCATGATAGCTCCAACAGCATAATTGGAGGCATCTGTGAACAACATGAAGGGCTTGCCATAGTCAGGTTGGCAGAGGATCGGCCTTCTTTGCAATAGCTCCTTCTGAGTCTCAAAATTGGCATTTTGTTCAGTACCCCAATGAAAAGGAGTTTTTAGCCAAGAGGCGGATGAGGGGCTCACTGAGATGGGCGAACTTGGGTATGAAAAGATGGTATTACCCCATCATGCCCAGAAATACCTCAATTGACCGCAGATTCTTAGAGGGGAGCATTTTTTTATAGCTTAAACATTATCCTGTAGGGGTTGGATTTTTTCCTGAGAGATAGTGCTTAAGGAAGTCTAATTTCCTTTGAAAAAAGGTGCATTTGGAGGGTTTTATTTTGATATTGGACTCTCATAGGAACAGAAAAACCTCCTTAAGGTGAGTGAGATGTTCGTTGAAAACCTTTGAGAACACCATGATGTCATTGAGATAAACAATGATGCAACTTATTTTAGGTCAGCAGGATAGGGTCCATGTCTCACTGGAAAGTTGTGGGTGCATTGCACAGACCTTGAGGTAGTTGGGTTGGTTGGGAGAGACCCTCACTGCAAATAAGAGCGCATTTCTCCCGATCTTGGGGAGAAAGGTCCTTTTGCTAATAATCACTAGCCATGCCCATGGCGGAAAAAAGTTAGATCTGGAGAGTTGGGCTAGGGCGTCGTCAATGTGGGGGATAGGATAGCTAACCTTTTTTGTGAGTTTGTTTAATTTGCAGTAGTCCATGACTACCTGATGACCTCCAATAGTCTTTTTGTTTACCATAAGTGAGGACAACCAAGGACTTTGCGAGAGCACCAGTAACCCAGCATTTAGCAACTGTTTATGCTCGTTTTCATCTGTAGCTCTTCCACTTTTGACTTGTGATAGGGTTTGGATTGGATAGGGCAGCATACCTAATGTCAATGGTATGAGTCCAACCCTTCATATGTCCATACTCAGTATCAGATTTGGAGAAGATGTCGCTATAAGTCTTCAAAAGACTATAAACTTTATTAAGCTCTGCAGGGGTTAGATCGTCAGAGATATGAACGGTGGGGAGAGTACATAACGATTGATCAGCAGGTAGGCCCATATCCGCAATAGATCTGATACAGTGAACTTTTTGACGCCCTCAATGGGAATTAGTAAGCCTCTTCCAATCTCCTGATGCTTCTTGATGATCATGTCCTTCTTGGTGTAAAAACCCAGCAGGAGATTAATTGGTCGCTGATAGGCTGGGTCTAGCACGCCTGGCAATACTCTGGGCTCAAGAGGGCTAACTCCGTCAAGGCTTATTAGATGCAATAAGTAATTAGGTGGGTTTTTTAAGGTAATCTTTGTGTCAACTACCATTTTTTCACCCGCCTTAATTAAACCTTCTTTGAAAGCATAGAAGGGGATTTCCTCTAGAGCGTCCACTGATGGAGGCAACATCTTGGTGTTGCGTCCTGCCATCATATAATGTAGGGATAAGGCGGAAGAGGGGTAATTAATGGTGCAGGCTTCTTTCTTTCTATTTTGCTCGTTGTTGGTTAGATTAAAGGGAACTTCGTAGTTAAGAAGGGTTATATAACTCTGCTTCAAGTTAATAACACCTTCATATTTGAACATAAACTGGGTACCAATGAGTAGATCATAGGTATTAGTATCAAGGCCATCGCTGATGCTGACAAAATTGAGATTCCAAAAACGGTTGGACATAAAAGAGTAGGCACCAATAGCACACATGATGGAGGGACCGGCAGGACCAAACTCTTGGGTGCAGTCAAGGTCAGGTTTAGCTTAATCTTTTTCTTAAGTTTAGATGACACAATGTTCACCAGGAATTCAGTGTCCAGGATAGCTGTGACCCATACTCCGTTGACGACAACCTCCACTATTGTTAAGGTTCTACCCAAGTTGGGGGAAAATGATAGGACATCCTTTAGCCGCAAAATGGAAGCTAGTCTTTTAGCAGTTTCAGGGTACTTTTCCTGGATAAGCTTCAAGGTGTGAACACACTGGGTGGATTGTATTAGCGTAGCAAAGAGCTGGTCAGCATCACTGGCAGTGTCAATAAACTATAAAATCTCTTTGCACTTGATGGAGATACGTTAGGCGGGGTACCTAGCTGTGTCCACCCTTTTTGGGTTCAACCTATTGTGTACCTCCACTTCAATGGGAGCTCTTAAGGCATAGTAACCGCCATCTTTATAACCCCCTTCAGATTCGTCATCAGAGGGTTATCAATGCACGTTTGGGAGCCCATAGGAGGTAAGGTAGGTTCAGTTCTTCCCTTATAGCTGGATAGGCCCTGGGGTTTTTTTATCCATCTCTTTACCCTTTTGAGGGGGCGTTGGGTTTGTAAAGGCTTTTATTCAAGCCTTTTCAGTAGCAGGTTTATCCTTGCACATGGCCTTAGGTTTTGAACGAGGGCCAACCAGAGGATAGGATGAAGAGGGTAGAGACAGTGGCTTGACGGGACGTGACAATTGATCCACCCTAGGAGACCGCTCTGAAGAATGAGGAGGGCAAGGCAAAGGGATGACTGCCTTCACCAACTGGTTTTTTTGAGCTGAAGACTGAGGCGAGCAAAGACATGTCACTGCCATTATCCTCTGGCTATCATCACAGAATTGAGAAGCATCCATGGCTGCAGCTCCATTGGAGCAGGATTTCAAAGGAAGACAGCTGAAAAGAGGCTATTGGGTCGGAGTAGATGCTTGCCTCAGAGCTCCTTTCATAGTGCCAAGTTCATAGATGTCAGCCACCGTTAGCAAGGCCTCCTTGATATCATGTACATTTTTAATAGAGCGCTTAACTAAAGTTGTATGCATTTCCAAGGATGGATGAGATGCTAACTAGTCCAAGATAGCTGCAACGGCATCATCCAGTGATAGCATTTTTGCAAGCAGTAGAAGTTGATCTTCACTAAAGAATCTTTCAACAAAAGAGTGTATTGATTCTCCCTCTTGCAGACTAATGAACATAAAGGCTTGGTTTTGCATTTGTAAACTCTAGGTGGAGCCGAATTCTTTGATGGGTGCTTGTTTAACCTCAGCCCAGGTGCTTAGATTGGCCATGCTGGTAACCATTATCTCTTGAGACACATGACTCAAGCAGGGCAGGATATTTTTGGTCATTTTATGGTTAGTTGCCCCTTCAATAGCAGATTCATAAACAAAGAGAAAGGAGGCAAAACTGTCTTCACCAGGTAAGAACTTGTCTCAGAGAGGAGGTTTGCAAATAATAGGGGAGGCCCCAAGTCAGGATTTTTGCCCATATTCCCAGCCAACTAGATTACTAGGGGTCGCTAGGGGATAATTCCCTATATCTAAGAAATTGGATATCTGTTGATCCTGATTTCAGGGTAACAATGTTTGGGGATTTTAGGTGATATGCTGGATCAGATCCATCAGGGATTGATCCAGGTGAATGCTTAAGATTTTTTCAGGCGGAGTTGCCAACAAAATGGGGGCATATGATAGTTGATTGATGATTAACTATCAGGTGTACCAATTGGGATTGGTCAGGTTTCATCTCTGACCGATTGGGAATTTAAGGTTCAAGTTGTGAGGCGAGTGATGCTTCCTGCAACTAGTGAATCAATCAGTTGATTTGTGACCTGCCTTGATGGGTAACAAGTCCCATTACCTAAGCAGGTTGCTTACCAAATATGGTTAGTTCGCTGGGATTGAGATAAAAACGTTAGGGCCACATTTTCTTACTCTTTCCCTTTTAGGTCTCAAGGATGTCCAATGACAGAATCCTAGCCAGGATGGGGAAGACCACCACTGATGAGATGACGATGGGTAATTCAATGGCAACAGCTGCCGTTTCATCAACGAGGTGCCAACTGAGAGTTGGGCGCCAAATTCCCACTATAAATTCCACTAAGAATTTACTTAAAAAAACAACACTTTACAAAACACTTTACAAGACACTTTACCATTCTATTCTATTCTTCTTCAAGAAAATTATTGATGTGTGCTTTATTTTGGAGACTCTTTAGTAAAAAGAGTAAGGATCTGAGTGTGGATACAGAGAAGAGAAGCTGAGTTGAATTGGGTATTGCTGCCAACTGTATGTCACTAGAGAGATGCTGTAAATGAGGATCTGAGCATGGATCAAGCTAGGTAGTATAAGGGAACGAATCCCTATTGAGGAAAACTTAATTATTTCGAGGAGAAATACTGGTCAAGCATTGGACCCAATATTAGTGCTTATTCAACTATGGATAATAGTCTCCATACTATTATCATATGGATACATATTACAATCAGACAGCGTGGAGAATTGCACAACACCAAACCTGTGCAGTTAATTAATTTAGGGGTTATCAGTCATAAAAATCAAGAAACCCATAAATACTAACACCCCATAAGGGCCTTGTGAATAGTGCTGCTCAAGCCTTTTAAAGCGAGACAAAGCACTAGTTAGTTGTTGCTCTAAAGCATCTAGCCTTGGTTCCAATACAGTTGCCCTGATAAAAGAGGAGATTCATGGTGTACAGGGTCCCTAGTATTGCGCACCACTTATTGGAATTAAGGGATTTTAGATGCTCGCTGGTGCTTTGCACCTCGAATTTCAATATAATATGCAGGAAAAATTCAATATCTACTGCTAGAATAACTACTTCTTAAGGGACTTTGCTGACCACATATATATAAATTTTAAATACTAATAAACTAAAAAGTTGGATTTTTTTGCAGTTTTATTAGATGTGGCATGGGGGAATTAGCGAACCCTATTCCAATCATGCTGCTTAGTATTTAAAATAACTCAAGGCCCAAAGCGAGATAGAAATAAATTTATTATTAGCTTCAGTCCTATTTAGAAAATATGGGTTTTTGACCTATAAGAGCTCTCAAATCTCACCTTACTTTTTTGCAATGGCTGATGGAGTGTTGAAAGTAGGTAGGACCAGCCCATGAGGTAAAGTTTTGATATATTTGAGCTAATCACCATGAGAAAAATAATTGCACCTTTTGGGACCCCTAAGCCTATAAAAGGGGGTAGTCTCAGCTTAGATATTTGAAGTATATGAGGAGTGGGTTGTGGAGGAACCTCCAATAGAATCCCCTGATTTCACCACATAGTCGGTGCAATTTGACTGCCCAAAATCAAGCTTTTTGGCTGAGAAGCATTTACAAATGTATTACCCCAATTTGAGGAGTTCCACTGAGAATTGGCAGGGTCTTTCTGGCCAATATTATTATTTTTATCACCCAAAACACTCTTCTCACAATATCAGACTTGTAATTGTCTGACACTGACCCTTATACCATTCTGTTTATGGGATCCATCTCCTAGATAATTTCATGGATTCAGGTCTTCACCTAAGATGGACCTGGTCGACTCATTTAATCAAGTTAAATGATGTCATAGCAATAACAGTACATGGCCGTTTTGTGCCACTTAGGAGTGTTTAAAACAGGGTAATTTCTTCAGTCGAAAATGTTCAGGAAGTATTACAGCATATCATTGACAACGTTTTAGGTAACCTGATTTGGGAATGAGGTGTAGTATACATGGACGATATTCTCATGTTCTCTAAAGCCAAAGAGGATCACAGGGACGACGTTCTGAGCGTTCTGGAGACTCTTAATAATGTAAACTTCCTCTTATAGCCATATAAATGTATGTTTTATAAAGGACTTTGTCTCATATATGGGGAACGTAGTCTAACAAAAGGTGACATCCATATGCCTTGAAAAGTTGAAGGCGGTGAGGTAGTGGTTGGCCCTAAAGATAGAATTGGCGTCAAAATTTTTCATTACTGGATATATCCTGTGACGGTTCACTAAATATCTCTCCAAAACTGCCGCACCATTGACACATCTGACAGGTCAGGTGCCATTCCGTTGGGGAGAGGAGGAGGAGAAAGCTTTATGAGCCATCAAGGAGAGCCTCATGATGATCCCAGTAACTTGCACACCCTGAAGCCAACTGCCCTTCATATTGGAGACTGACGCTTCAAATTTCACAATTAGAGAGGTTCTGCTGCAGGAGGGGGAAGATGAGGGAGATCATCCTGTAAGCTACTTTAGTAAAAAAATGCTGCCTGACAAGGCAAACTACCCTGTGTAAAATAAGAAGCTCCTGACAATTGTATCAGCTCTGGATTAATGGCAGCATCACTTATTGTAAACCTAACACCCAGTTACGGTCAGAACTAACCGCTGCGCCCTCAAATTTACAAGAGCCTGAAGTGCATGAGCCAGCACCTGGCCTGGTGGCATCTTAAACTGGTGAAGTATGATTCCAAGATCGTGTATAAACTGGGAAAGAGAAACTTCATTACAGACCTTCTAAGCAGAGACCTAGGAATTGTCTTCCCACAGGAGTTGCTGGATTTTTACAACATGGCAACTATGTTGCCTCCAAATGCGTTTGCCGCCATCCAAAATGCCACTCAAAATCTGATGGACAAGCTTTGGGCCACCCAGAAAAGCTCAGAGCATGGGCCACACTCTGGAAGGCCCTGGAGTATGGGATCAAGAACAAAAATCACAAAATTTTTAGAAAAATAAGGGCTCATCCTCCACAAAGGGCGCCCTTGGCTCCCCAGCCACAAGCTTTTGGAGAAGGCAATAAGCGCATTCCATGACCATCCCATAGCGGGACACCCAGGGGAAAAGAAAATAATAGAGCTCCTTTTTTGAAGTTGCACATGTCTGAGGATGCCTAGCTCTGTGAGAAAGCATGTTTAAGAATGCATAACCTCGCTCAATCCAAAAACGCCAGGAAGAAGTCCTTAAGGAAACTAAAACCCAAACAGATTTTAAAGTTGCCGTGGTCCTTGCTAAGTGTGAACTTCATATTGGGGCTTCCAAAATTGAAGGGGCATGATGATGTTATGGTGGTAGTAAACAGACTGACCAAGTATGCTGAATTCTTTCTGTGTACCTCCAAAATCATGGTAAAGGGCACAGCGGAGATTTTTGTGAATGAGGTGTTCCTTCTCCATGGCCTCCCTAAAGAGATAGTGTCAGATAGAGGCTCAAAATTCATTTCGCACTTCTGGCAACACCTACTTGAAAATCTCTAGATCATGCGTGTATATCTTCAGCCTACCACTCTTAGTCCAATGTCCATGAAGAACGTGTTAACCAATTTCTTAAGAAGTATCTGCGCTACTACATGACCATTCAACAGGAACGCTGGACCAACTGGTTGAAACTACTCTAATTAGCTTATGATAATCTAGTAAAGACACCGACATGAATGTCACCCTTCATGGTGTACTACGGGTTCCACCCTATGATGGTGGAAAACGCCCCAGAGGTCAAACCCAGCAGTGAAAAACCTGGTGGACAAGATGAAGGATAACTTGAAACCTTATATGCAATTTGAATGAAAGCAGTTGAGATGCAGAAGAAGGCCAAAGTTCACCAAATGAGGACCCAGTGCTAAAAGAAGGAGACCTGTAATGATTAACACAAAGAACTAAGAGTTCTCTGCTAGCTGCAGAAAATTTGGTCCCTTAGCCCTGGACCCTTTTAAGGTCCTCCATCAAGTAAATGAAGTGGCCTACAAATTTGATTTTATTGAAGGATCTTGTTGCACCCAGTGCTGCACGTCTTTCAACTTATTCAGTCTTAAGGTCCTCATCCTGAGATGCTGGAGCCAGTTCATCTGGTTAAAGAAAGAGAGGCCAAGTATGAATTGGAGGAAATCTTAAACAAAGATCTTCAATAGGAAGTGGTGGAACTTAGTGAAGTGGGTAGGCTACCTGGTGGAAGAGTCCACCTGCCAACTGCCACCAACTGGTTAAACTGACTTCAGAAGCATGAGGAGATTTGGAATAAGATGGAGCTCTCATCTGGTGGAGTGGTATTTTGGTCAAAGAGTTGCCTGACAACTACATAGCTCTAACATCCCCATTGCAAAGATCAGGACTAAAGGTAATAGTTGTTATCTCAATGATTTTTGGAAATTAATCTAGTGAAACAAATTCCAAAATTTTCAATATTACTAAATATGGTGATGAGGAGGTAATCCTCATCCTGGGCGCTCTGGACAACCAGTTGCCGCCAAATCTAATATTATTAAATTTGGTCAATGAGAAAAAAAACTAATAAATGGCGCTCTAGCCATCCAGATTCCGCCATATACAATATTCCCAAATTGGTCAATAATAAGGGAAATCACACAGATCAAATTTATACCAACCAGATGTGGCCACTTCAGATGAGGCTGAACAGGTCTCTTAGAAATTGTGATCTTCCAAATCAGATGCTGCCAAAACCTATGAAATTAATTTAAAAGTTAACAATAAGATTTCACCAACGGAACTGGTGTCAAGATTGATTAAAAACACAATAGTTGTGAAAAAGTTTTGATAATCCTATGGTACCCATCACTAGTTCAGGAACGGGTCAAGAAGAGGGAGTCAAAATTCAAAACCCTCTGAATATCCACAACCTCAAGAAGATGCCCGCATACTCCACAAGAACTTGGACTGTGCTTTCCCTGAAGTTGGGTAATAAATGTAAGCTGGTAAAGTTGCTAAAAGCAGCTTTGTCCTTTATAATACATAATAAAACTTAATAAAACTTAAAAATTAACGCAAAAAATTAAAAGTTATCTTTATTGAGGAAACCAAGGGAAACCGCACATGGACCACATTTTGGGCTTTGACAAAGCTATTGCATAATTGTATGTGCTTTCTGGTGGGCAGACCTTCCTGCTGTGTGCTAGCGTAGCTCTAACTTTAGTCCTAAATTTCATTGTAAAAGGTTTAAAATGCGTATTAGTGAGATTATCACAGCAAGGTTATCCCATTTGTGATCAATTACCTGGCTCGCTTTCCCAAGTGCTTTATGTCAGTTTTTAGGGGCTCCTTTTATCACACCATCCAAAAAAAATCACTATAAATTAAGTTGACGCCAGATTTTTCTGTAGTTATGTTCCTCCTTGGTAAGATCTTGAGGGTGGTCATTGTTGGTATTGGTGGGATCACAATTGATCAGATGAGAATTGACTGACGGATATTTTGCAATCTGGTTAAGAAACCACCATCATGGTGTAGCCTACCTAAATTGGCTTTAGTGTTGAATTTCAAAATGAGCCACCAAAGGCTTGAACACCTCCCAAATCTGCTTAGGCATTTTTAAAATATCTTGCCATTTTAGGATTGCCTAAATCAGCTGAAAAATTGGGGCCGATTGTGCCCAAATGAATCCTTTGCATCCCTAGTTCACTCCAAACTTTATTATACTCCCTGTAAACACAAACCTCAACTAAATCCTACAAGTAGCCTAAATCCAAAATTAAAGGGAACTTCGTTTTTGTCCAGAATTTTGCCTAGTTGATACTATTGATATTATAAACTCTCTTTCCGCTTGGAGTAACTTTTGAGTGCTTTAATTGAAAGAAGAAGGTGAGCCTAACTAGCCTAAGATGACCTCCCCATTTGCTCCCCAATGACCTCAGATTCTCCGCCAGCTGCTCCCATGTGGTGCAGTGGAAAACCCAACCCAGCGTTCTCGATCTGGAAGGAAAACGCGTTCAGACTGACTCATCAAGTCCCAATAATACAACAGGTCAGTTCATTTCGCCCAAGGATCTTGCCATCCACCTGGCACATGCCCAGGCAGTTCCTCATAGCCCACTCATTCTCCCACTATCCCAGCTGAATTTCGGCCTTCAGGTCAAATATGGAAACTTATTCTTATATGATAAAAAAGCCATTACAACATGGCCCAAGCAGTAATGCTGCCATCCGGATTTATCAATTTCTGACCATATAAGGGGTATTTTAATCTCAGCTTCACCTGCAAAGCTGATGCCGCCACTGAAGCCACCATTTCCTTGGTTTTCCAGGGCACCCCTATGCACAATGTGCACCCAGCTCTCCATCGACACCACTATGGTGGTTCAGTTTGTGGGGTTGCCCACTCACCTTCCCCCTACGGTGCTCCATCAGGAGCTGATGTAAGGCTTGGCTGCATAAGGCTCCAACCCCATCCTTCAATTTGTGGTCCCTAATGGGGCCACTTGTCTTGCTGGGCCTTGGGCATTTTCCATGATTAGCCCAAATTATAATAAATTTGCTTTGTCAATTCCCCCTGCACAGTCATTCCCTCTGCCCCCAACTACCCATTCTGGGCCATGTAAAGGGCGGGTGGATTATATGTCCATACTGCTTAAAGTTGGATCACTCGAAGCATAAATGCCCCTATCCTACTGCATCCACTAGACCTACATTGCCTCCATCTGGCCCCCAATATGCCACGCACCCCACTGTCTTTCCAGTATGGGGTACAATTTTTCCCCCTACCCCAAAACCTGCAGCCAATGTAGTGCCTGCAGCTTCCAATCAGGCCCCTCCTCAGTCCAATGCCACATATGCTTTAACCAATCAGGAGACAGCTTGGATAACAGTTCAATCCCACATTATTCCTCAATCAACAGCCACAGCCCATAACTTCACCAACCCCAAATTCCAGTATGACTTGAATCCATGGACTTCATAGGATGAAACGAATGAAATGGGCAATATAATTGGTGGTTTGAATACCCCAATCGAGGAATTTATACAGGTACAGCACCCCATTCAAATCTCTTGGAATTTTTACAAACCCCAACCAAAATCCTCTGTATTTTACTCTGAACATCAGATTGTTGTTGCTGTAGCTGAAAACCCAGATACCAACAACATCTGAGAGATGACCAAAACATCAGTAGTAATACTTGCCAAGGGTCTCCCTCGTCCAAAAACTGCTGCAACCTTACCCTTGCAGGTCAGAGGCAACATCCTAAAACTCCACAAACAAGAAAATGTCGCCATCAAGGAAGTTTCTATCACTTTTCAGGCTAAGACAAAAATCACCCACACCACCACAACTTTATTATCCCAGCTTCCTTCCATCCATCTTGATGCGGAAGAACGCCTTTTTTAAATATTTAGGTGCAATTTTTGATATAAGTAAGCTTAAGGACCAGCTGGCCATCAGCCAACTCGCTCCCCATATCGCTGATCACCCCACACCATTGCTCTCCGCCTTGGCCTGCACATTTGCCTTTGATATGGAAGCCAATTCTGAAGATAAACCACCTAATCCCCCTTTTTCCTTCCGTCATGGTGGGATGAGCGACTTGTCACTGTCCCACCTGGTTGGTTATATTCTCATTGATCTGTGTTTCACCTGCTCTTTCTGGGTGGTTAATCACTATGTTTGGGTAGGTCTGTTCATTCATTTTTAGTTCATCAAGTTTTTGTAATGTCCATCACTTGGTCAGCTTGCCTCAGTTAAATAAAATACTAGTGATACTACTGTTAAAAGTAAATAGAGATATTCCTTGGTTCAGCTAAGCTGCCTATATTGCCATAGGGACTCAAAATTCTATTAGATTATTGTGCTGAGCTATCAGCAACCAATAATTTTATAAGCCTTTGAAGGTCCTGCCCTTAAAAAGAAACAAAAAACTTAACACTAAAAAAATAAATTTATTAATTTGGGAAAGGAGGATAATAATTATTAAAAAGACTTTTGCTGATATATCTTAGCTCTGGAGAATATCAAAGTTTATTACATCAGATTAGTAGATTATGTATAAAATAAAAGGTGAGAAAAAACCTTAATTTTAGACAGTATGAGTCCTTGTTATTTGATTATTAGTCAGTATTATTTAGCTTAATTTTAGCGAAAAAATGTACTCTAAAAACTTTACTTTTTATTTATCAAACCATGGGTAATATAGCTTGTTACTGATATATGTCAACATCTATAATAAAAGCAAGTGTTATGTGTGTGATGCCCAGCCAAAACTACAGTATGTAGAGCTTTGAAATTTTGTACATAGATGGACGTGAGGGGTCTGTATGCACCTATTAGAATTTCGCAAGAAATTTAAATAGAAGGCACAATAAAGGCTACAAAATTGTTAGTTTCATGGATCTACCGAATATTAAACTAAGGCAATGAAACTATTAGTTTCATTGCAACAATGAATCTAAATTAAAATAGTGATCTTTGGTCTAATAAGACTAAAGTATATCTTTGCGAGACAAAAAAAGTGGTGTCTATTTATTTAAAATTGAGATATTTATAGGAGTGGTTTTAGTAGGTCTTTGTAAGGATCTTTGTGCTCTAAACGAGGTAAGATCTTTTCTTTTAAAATATAATATAGCTGATTATTACTAATATATTTATGATTTTCAGATCTGAAAAGATTCTTATTAGATGGGATTGACCTTCTCATTGAAGGCTAAGCCTCTTTGGAACGCTTAGGCTCTTCGGATAGCTTAACCCTTCAGTCAAAGTAAGTCCAATAACTCTGAAGGATCAATTGTCAATCTAGATTAGAATCTGACATCTCCAATGATTTTTAATAATCTTACCAGATTGAAATGTTAAACTCAAATCTTGATTAAAGTTGGTCTTTTCAGGTGAATTTCCAACAATTCCTCCTTCAAGATCTTGCCTAGGGGGCATGTACTTACAAAGAACTCTACTGTGAGCTCTATCGATAACAGTCCCAGAGTCTATAGCTGAAATGGAGTATTCAATGCCCCAATGATAGATTATACAATAGGGACCAGACCATAATGTATCAGGTTTGTTAATTTGTCCTCCAGGTTATGATGATAAAAAGAGTACAAGATCTCCTACTTGATATTCAGGTAAGGGAGGGCAGTTAGCATTTTTCCTAGTTCCTTCTTTTTGAGTTGATATAGAAAAAGAGCTAAAAGCTAAGGCTTGCATCCTGATAATCTCGTCAGATAACCTTCTCATAGCTAAGTCATTAATTTGAGGAAAAAGCAGTATCAAGTATAGGTTGTACACTTGAGGGTAAGATAGGATCCTGACTGTAAAGAGCCTTGAAGGGAGACATTCCAATTATATGAAGATAGCTAACCCTGTAGGCTAACATTGCAATAGGTAAGTAGAGATTCCATCTATTAGGTTCGGTTTAGGACATATTTTAAAGATGACTACAAGGGTACCATTAACTCTTTCAACCACACTATTAGTGGAAAAATTGCAGGGAGCTATAAACGCCTGATATGTACCCATCAATTTAGGAGCTCAAATACTACTTGCAAAATGAAATTAATTCCATTATCAGATAATAGTACTTTTGAGCTACCATTATGGGTGAAAACTTGTTTGAAGAAGAAAGATGCTATAGACTTAGCGGTGACAGTGGAAACAGAAACAGCCTCTCCAACTTTTTTTCGCTTGGTGTAACTTTCCAAGCGATATATACAGTTATAAAAGGTAAAAACTTAATCGCCTGCCGTAGTTTTGCTCTGATGTTATCAGATTTCCTACTGGCTGCCCCAGTGTGAGGCAGAAGCAAAACTCCCCTCGCCATTTTCCATCTGACAGGAAAACGCGCTCAGACTGGCTTGCCCAAACATACCAAACCTCTGGGACGATTTGTTCCTCCCAAGGATCTCGACACCCACCTTGCTCAAACACAAGTGGTGCTCCGCTGCCCCCTGGTGCTCCCCTGGAGCAACATGCAATTTGGCTTTAGGGTCAAATATTGGAAACTCTTCCCATACAACTACCAAGCTATTATAAATATGGCTCAGGCGGTGATGACACTGCCTGCTTTATTGACTTATGCCCCTATAAGGGGTATTTCTATCTCAGCTTTACCTGTGAAGCCAATGCTGCCACTGCAGCAACAGTGCCCAGTCTTTCAGGATACACCTCTCCCAACAACATGGACCCAGCTCCTAGCGGACAACACCTTGGTGTTCAAATTGCTTGTTTGCCTACCCATCCTCCCACTGAGGTGCTCCACCAGGAGCTGTTGGAGGTTTGGCATCCTATGGCTCCAATCCCATCTTGCAATTTGTGGTCCCAAATGGGGTCACACGCCTTGCTGGTCCTTGTGTCATAATTGAAAAAATACATCATCCTTGGGACCAACGTTAAAGACAAAGATGCCTGCGGGGAGGCCAAGAAGGTAAAGTTAGCAGGCTCACTGACCTCAAGCATACTATAGACCAACGCTGGGTAAGGCAAAATATGCCCAGGTTAGTCCTATAGAAGCAAGTGAAGTTTGGCCCTGTATGAGAGTAGTGGTGTTACAAATGAACTAGCTTTGTTATGGTGTAAAACGGTTCGCTTTAGTTTTTAAGTAATCAGGATTTTAAATCCCATTCAGTTTTTCACTTTCCAGCTTTGGTGAGCCTTTTTTACAATCAATCACCTGAGTTCGGCCAATTACCCAATATAGCATATTGCCCAAAGGAAGCGTGCGCCTATTGGCACACCTCAGCTTAGACCCACTTCCCTCAATTAATTGTTTGCCCAAATACCATTAACTTTCCCATGTTGATACTAATTTCCCCCGTTGGTCAACTTCTCCCATAAATAAAATCCCTCGCTAAGTACACCGTTTTCATATTTATGATCTCTTGGGTAATCCTGTGCGTGGACCTCTTCATGGAGGTCTCATGCTATGTTAACCTTCCATTTTAAATATTATTATTTATCCCCTTGCACACCGTTGGGCCACACAGGTTCCCTCCAATCTAGGATGCTATACCCTCCTACTCAGTGCACCGCGTCATTTTTGGTTGGTTACTTACTCTAATAATTGTACTCTCATACTTAAATTATTATTGCTCCAGCACCCTCTGCTGGGCTCAAGTAATTATTATTTTAGAGACTAGTTTCTTGGAGTTGGCCTTGTGCACCGTGCACTTCCACGCTGGAAGCAGGAGAGTTATAGACACTCTTTTTACATTAGTCGACCAACCACCTTATCTTATGTGCACAAACTTTTTCTGTGCGGGACTTTCACAAAGCATAAACAGTGTGCGCCATCTGTGGGCTTCAGCTATGGTCAGCCACTCCACTGTTTCCTCTTTTTCCCAAAGGTTGTAGTAACTTGGCATTATTTTGGCTGCCTCCAACTGGAAAGTAATTACCCTTCATGTTTGTACCTGGTGGATATGTACGCTTTGTGGTCCAGAAGTCATGTTTCCCTGAATTTTCGCCAAAATTTACAAAATTAATTTGAACAAATGGGTACTACTTTGGTATCATGATCAGATGGTGCCGGCGGAATATTTGTAGACGGGCCTGGGGGTAATGGTCTTGGATAACGTCAAGCAATCTGTTGCTGTTATGGGAATAGGGCCGTTCACATCTAAAACGCGTTTTATAACAAAGATACCTTATATACCTCAGAACCATATTTGCTCTCTTATGGATCAGAGACAGAACCTACTCCTGTATATCAAATCACCCCAGAAAACTCCTGTTTGACCTCTTCCATGATACACAGCACTCAGGATGTTGAAAAGGAACTGCGTTTACAATATAATAATGTAATGCCCCTGCTGAAGATATGGTGGTATATTTGGCCTCATTAGTATGAGTGGCCAAATATCCCTCTCCATTCTTTGATTCAAAAACATACCAGGGTGAAATGTTAATTCCAGATGGGCTGTTTTTTGGTAATGTACTGGCGTTTTCTGCTTTAATTAAAGTCCATTTGGGGTAGTTTTACTGACTGCTACCCTTTCCCCCTTTAGGTAAATTCAGCACCACTATTCTGGTGGATACTGGAGCTTCTGAAACTTAATGGACCAAAGCCTAGTCAACTACCTTGAGTTGAGTTACGTACCAGGTGGTATGCTTAGAGGAGGGGCTTCCCAAGGTATTTCCACACTGAATATTTGGGTTTAGTGGACTACCATGTTAGCAACTATCATCTGTTTGACCACTTTCAGCTACCAAAAACCCCTTGTACCCCATTATTTTGGAAGTATAGTGGTGGCACAAGTTTGACGTCAGAACCAACTTGAAAGAAAATACCCTATCCCTTACATTAAAATGGTCGCACAATAGTTGTTCTTTTGTCTGAGGCTAACGTCCAGGGAGATTTGCCCCACTGGCCCAACATTTACACCCTCAGTCTCGCCCCAATGCTGAAGCCCTATGTGGAGATTCCCCTATCTTCTTGTTTGGAAGGTTTAGAATCCTCCTTTGATGCAGATTTAGCTAATGCATTACTTGATCATTCCAAGTTTGATTGTGAGTTCAAGCTCACTGTGAATCTGGTACGTATATCTTCCCCTATTTACCCATTGATTGTCTTGGAGGAAGAGGCTTTAGACGTGTGGGTTAAGGAGCAGTTAGCCAAAGGCGCGATTTTTCACCGTACCTCCCCTGTTTGCTCCCCAATTCTCTTTGTGGAAATGCCCAATGGAACTTTACGCCCATGTGTAGATTGTGGGAACCTAAACAATGTTACTTTACCAGACCTCCATCCTATCCCTTTGGATTCACAGATTGCGCATTATGTGGAAAAGGCTAAAGTTTTTCCAAGCTAAATTGCCTCAATGCGTTAAATCAGATCGGATAAAGAAGGGACAGGAGTGGTTAACCGCATTCTGTACCAGAAAAGGGATTTTCCAGTTTCGGGTAGTGCCCTTTGAGCTTAAGAATGCCCCTGCTATCTTTCAACGCTGCATTGATGCTGCGTTAGGGACTTGTTGGGGGTATGTGTAGTTGCCTACATGGACATTATCCAAGTGTTTTCCCCTGATTATGAGTCACATGCAGTATACATTCAGCAAGTGGTGGAGAGGTTAAGGACAGCCAGCCTTATGCTAAAGATAAGTAAATGTGAATTCTTCAATTACCAAGTCAATTTTCTGGGCAAAGTTGTGTTTGACCAAGGACACATGATAAGTCCAGACAAGGAGAAGGCTATTTGTGAATGGCCCACCCACGCCTAATCAAGAGATTGAGGAGCTTTTTGGGGACGTGTACATTCATCAAGAAGTTCGCGCCAAATCTTTGAGGTGGCAGCGCCTTTGTATAAGGCTATTAGTTCAAAGGTGCTTCAGTAGTCCATCGTTTTGGAGGATGCTTTCCAAGCAGTGAAGTGCACCCTGTTGTTCACGTCCGTCCTTTGCCATGTTTACACTTCAAAAGAGTTCATTGTGTCTACTGATGCCTCCAACTTCGCCATAGTGGCTGCCTTGTTACAAGTATGAGAAGATGGGATAGATCATCCGGTGGGATATTTTTCTAGGAAGATGTCTCTGCCTGAATTGAAATAAACCGTTTATGACAAAGAGTTACTAGCAGTGGTGGAGGCGCTGACTTATTGGCGTCAACACTTGCATGGCTCCTCCCAACCTTTCCATGTATGTACAGATCACCATGCCTTGTTGTACTACCGAGCTCCTCATGTTCTAACCCCAATGCAGACCCGTTGGCATAAGATCCTTGCTCAATTTGCATTTTCTTATGAGTTACCGAGAGCAAGGAGATTGGGTTGGCAGATACTTTGAGCCAAAACCCTGCTTTTGCTCCTGATCTAAAGGAGGTAGAGATTCATAACACCCAGTTGATGATTCCACCGGGTAAGATTTTATCTCAACTTCCCATTTCCACGGCCAGCAGCCAGTGATTGCACCTCTGGAAAAAGCAGAGTAATACAGTATGTTCAAAAAGGATGTCCTTCTCAGCCGTTATCAGCCAAATATATTGTTGTTCACACTAAGAGCGCTATGAATCAGGAGGATCTAACCAGGAACTATCACGTAAAGGATGAGATGGTGTGGTTTCAGGGGCGCCTATGGGTTCATGCAGGACCACTGCGTCTGAAAATCATCCGGGATCATCATGATGAAATCACTGTTGGTCATCCTAAGAAAGCAAAGACTTTGGAGTTAATATGACGCACCTACAATTGGAAGGGCTTTCCTGCTCAGGTGGGATGCTATTGTAAAGAGTGCCTGGTATGCAATCAAATGAAACCAAATCTTCAACCTTTAGCAGGTTTGATGGTACCAGTCCAAAAGGCTGAAGGACCCTGGACTTTTCTATCAGTTGCTTTTTTTATATAGCTACCTGCCTCTGATGGTTATTATGCCATCATGGTGATAGTGGACTGTTTTACAAAGTTCGCCCACTTTATTCCTTGCAGAACGACAATAACCGCGGCTGAGATGGCTAGGCTCTTCGTCACTCATGTATTTGTTCTTCATGGGGTTCCCAACAAATTATCAGTGATGAGGACCCCAGTTTACCTCCAGCTTTTGGGAAGAGTTGTGTAAGGCTCTTCATATTTTCCCCTGCCATTCAACTGCCTATCACACCCAATCAGATGGGCAGACTGAACGAGTGAACCAGTGCTTGGAGCAGTTTCTTCAGTGTTACACCGCCGTGGATCATTCAGATTGGGTTTCTCACCTTCCTATGGCCCAATTTAGCTATAACAACACTTTTCATTCTTTGATCGGTTGTTCCCCTTTTTTCGCCAACCATGGTTTTAACCCCGCCTTTAACATGGAGCCCAGCTATGGATAAAAAGCTGAAGCGGTGGTGGACTTTGCCAAGACTATCAAGAAGGTCCACTAGGGGGTTTTCACGAGTTTGGAGGCGGCAATGCAAGTTTATAGGAGAACGCTGATGGTAAGCGACAAGTGGGTCCAGCGTACAAGGAAGGGGATCTCATGATGCTTGATGCTCGTGTCATCCCTATCAAGCAGCCATGCAAAAAGCTGCGACCAAAGAGGATTGGCCCTTACCGCATTGTTATGTGGGCCAGGCCTCATACCAGTTGGATCTTCCCTATTCGTTTCAGATCTTCTCTTTCTTTCATGAGAGCAAATCAACATTTTTAGGGGCCCCAACCTGAGACTCCAAAGGCTTATCTCTTGGATGGGGCACTAGAGTGAGAAGTGGATGAAAAGTAGCCTCCGCCGTGTTAAAAGAAGGCTTGAGTACCTGGTATCCTGAAAGGGTTTTGATGCTGCAGAGAACAGTTGGGTACCAGAGCATTAGTTTGTGCATGCCCAAGACCTGATTCAAGATTTCCATAAGCGTTTCTCCCAGGCCGCTGGATTTCAAATAAAGCAAAGCGTTGCTGCAATGAAGTTGGCTCTATATCACAAGAATATTTCCCTGGTGAAAGCCCCTGGAGGGAGGTTGAGCCCCTTTGGGAGTAGAGGGTAATGTCATGGTTAAAGAAGACATCATCCTTGGAATTAACTTTAGAGACAAAGATGCTTGCAGGGAGGCCAAGAAGGTGAAGTTAGCAGGCCTCCATGACCTCAAGCATACCATAGACCAACTTTGGGTAAAGTAAAAATATGCCCTAAGTTGGTCCTATGGAAACAAGCGAAGTTTGGCCCTGTATGAGAGTAGGGGCTTTAGAAATGAACTATCAATGTTACGATGGAAAACAGTTAGCTTAAGTTTTGGGTGATTGGGTTATGAAACTTATTTTGGGTTTCGCGCTTATTTAGATCGATCATCTGTTTTTAGAATTAATTATCTGAGTTCAGTTGATTACCCAATATAGCATTTTGCCCAAAGGAAGCGTGCACCTATTGGCACACCTCAGCTTAGACCCACTTTCCTCAATTAAATGTTTGCCCAAATTTCCTTAAATTTCCCATGTTGAAACCAATCTCCTATGTTGGCTAACTTATCCCCATAATAAAATCCTTCTGTAAGTGCACCTTTTTTATATATATGATCTCTTGGGCAATCATGTGTGTGGACCTCTTCTTGGAGGTCTCACACTATGTTAACCTTTCCATTTTAAATATGATTAAATTATCCCCTTGTGCACCACTAGACCACACAGGTTCCCTCCAACCTAGGATGCTATACCCTCCTACTCAGTGCACCGCGTCATTTTCGGTTGGTTACTTACTCTAATGATTGCATTCTCCTACTTAAGTTAATATTGCTTTAGCACCCTCTGCTGGGCTCTAGTAACTATTTTTCTAGTAAAAGTTTCCTGGAGTTGGCCTTGTGCACCGTGCACTTCCACGCTATAAACGGGAGAGTTATAGACACTTATTACACCTCAGGCATATGCCACAATCAGCCCTGAAACAAACAAATTTTCCCATCAATTCCCCCTCATGCCGCTATCACCTCTGCCAATGACCATCCATTCTGGGCCTGCATCTAGGGTGGATGGACAATTTGTCTGTCCTGTTTCAAGTTAGACCAATCAAAAATACAAGTGTTAGTATCTAGAAGATTTCTGATATCGCTGATTATTTTTTAGACAGTCAAATCTGCCACACACCTCATGCAATACTGGCATGGGGTACTATCCTACCTCCTTCTCCCCCAAAGCCTGTAGCTACAGCTGCATCAGCGGCCACCAATCAGCCTCCACCTTGCCACAGTGCCACACATGATTCCTCAAATCAAGCATAGGATTGGATCACTGTTTGATCCCATGCAACATCCAACAAATCAACCAATCCTCAACCATATATCGATTCCCCATCTCAATTTTGCCAGAACCCATGGGAGTTTTTGGATGAAATTGATAAATCAGGTAATATCATTGAAGAACCATCGTGCAAGTTGACTGGTTCTGTAATGCAAAATGGGATGCAGAATTCCCCCTTGTTTATATGCCCCAAAGCCAAATGTAAAACCATTCCACAGCGACCACCAGCTTGCAATAGAAGCAGCTGCCACACCAGATTGCCGTCCTCTCTGAAAAGCCGCCGCCAAATCAATGGCAGCGCTCACAGGAGGAATTCCACCTCCTGCTATCCCCAAAATCCTACTCCAGAAAGTAAGATTAACGTGAGATGACTACACATAAATGTCACCAATGCTATCCAAAATGTGGTAACTGTAGTATGTAATCTGTAAGCTAATATTACCTCAACCAATATTGCAACGTTTTGTTAAACTAACAGAAATCACAATAAAGCTTAAAAAGCTTTAGCTGAATATATTACTGCCATTTTTATGGTTGGTAATTACTCAGAAGTGCCAATCATCTGAGGTAAAAATCACATATTTCCAATGCCCTGACGCCCTTGCTATCTGCTTTGACACGCACCCTACTGTGGGAAGAGATATCTGCTGCTGAAGATGAGCCCCCTGATCCCCACTCCCCTTCCACCATTGAGGGATAAGCGGTCTCCACTGACCACCTGGTTGGGCTTTTTTTGTTCAGTGTGATTCATTCAATTGCTCATTTAAGCATTTTGTTTGAATCAATTAGTTACATTATTTTTAGTTTAAGTTTTTAGTTCAGTAATGTCCATCCCCTGGTTAAATTACCTTGTTCAAATAAACAGACTTAATCTATTTGTTAAAATGGTCAATAGCTAGTATGATATAACGATGTCCATAAGTAGTGGTAGGTTGGGACCCACTACATCAATACTCATAATGGAATTAGGGTTCTGAAGGTCCCATAATTTTATGTTAATAGATCAAACTTCCACTATGGTGCTTTTGGCGAATAAAAATTTTCCAACAAATTGTGCACAGTTTCCAGCATATTATCCCAATAACATCGATCTTTCAACCATTGTAAGTTCTCAGCAACAGCTCCATGCCCCACAGATTGATGAGCCTCCATAATAGTATTGGTCCTAGCATAAGGCTAAATAAAAAGTAGCCACTTGGATCCCAACTTCTTATAAAGAGATCCCTCTTTAATTTGATTATCATTGGTTAAAGATTGTAACTTTGCTATAACGTCCTTAGATTCATGATACCATAGTTCAGGTCTGCCAATTAGGTCAAAGATGCGATCCTCTTCAGCATTGAATAGGGTCAGTATAGGTAATCAATAAAGTCCATCAGCATTTTGGTGTATAGCTTCATCATGATGTTGAATTGAAAAATCATGATTCTAAAATTTTAGAGTCCATCTAACTAAGCGTACATCAGGATCCTTATTTTGTTGCAAACATTTTAAGTAAGTGTGATCTGTGAAGATATTAAAATGTTTGAAATAGAGATAAGGACAAAAATGCATGATGGATGAAAGAACGCAAGGCACTCCCTCTCAGTAACGCTATAGTTGAGTTCTGCTTTGGAAAGGGTTTTACTATAAAAAGCGATAGGATGACCTACCAGGTTGGAGTCATGCCTAGTCATAGTAACCCCAATCGCTACATAATTGGCATTGGTATATAAGAGAAAAGGTTTTGAAAAATCAGGATGAGCTAAAATTGGGGCACCGATTAAAGCTTGACATAAAAGATTAAATGCTTGATGTTGTAATTTTTCCATAAGAAAGGAACTTACTTGTTCAGCAAAAAACAAAGATTTCCACAGTTTCAGCAAAATGGTGGATGAATTGTCAGTAATAACCTACCATCCCTAAAAACACTTGAATATCATGTAAGCTCTTAGGAACAGGCATGTCTCTAATAGCCTGAACCTTGTCAGACAGGGGTAAAATCCCATCACAATTAACTTTATGGCCTAAGAATTCCATTTTTCTTTTGAAAAAAGCACACTTAGATGGTTTTAGTTTAATAGAAGCCAGGCGCATTCTGCCAAATACTTCCTTCAAATTGGCTAAATTCTCGTTGAAAGTATGAGAAAAAACAGTAATATTATCTAAAAAAACAAGCACGCAGGAAAGCTTCAAATTAACAAATAAGCCATCCATGGCCCTTTGAAATAGTAGCAGGGGCATTTTAAAGCCCCTGCGGCACAAAAGTAGGTTCAAATAACCCCTCACTAGAATTTAAGGCGCATTTATGACGATCTTCAGGAGCTAGTTAAATTTGCTAGTAACCACTAGCAAGGTCCATGGCTGAAAAGAACTGTGATCCAGACAGTAGTCTTAACGAGTCATCGTTGCAAGGTAATGGATAAGAATCTTTATGAGTAACAGCAATAAGATGATAATAATCCATAACCAATCTATGACCTCCATTTTTTACAGATATGAAGTAGAGGGGAAGCCTGTGGACTTTGTGAAGGGGAAAATAGTCCATCTTCAAGGAGTTGTTTTGATTTCACCAAAATTTGAGCCTCCTCAACTTTAGATTTTTGAGTAATTTGAGCTCAAAAGGTAGGAGTATCACCTGTTTCTACTTGATGCTGCACATTTTTCATTACCCTAAAATCTCCAGAGCTATTTGTGAATATATCGCATATTCTTCTATTAAAGCCTCTGCTGCTTGTTATTGTTCCAGAGTAAGTGAATCTCTATATTCAACTTCGGCTCTAGCAATGTTAAGTGGGTCATCCAAATCAAAATCACAAACTCCCCACATCCAGTGGTAGATAATAAATCATTTACAATGTAAGCTTCACATAAGCGATAGGGTTATTTTGATTCAATTGCATAGATTGAAAGGTGAGATTAGCTAAAAAATATAATAGTTCTATCATATGCAGAATTAAGGATACTGGGACTAGTTAAGGCCTCCAGATGGGAGGGGTTAAGGTTACCTGAGATCTCTAATAGATGATCAGCTGGCACTAATACTTGAGCTACAGTATCATTTATAACTTGAGCTTTAGTAGGAATAGTAATTAATCTGATAGAGTATATAGGCATTCCTTCTGAGGCACAAACTGATTAAGGAGAAAGAATAGTTTTAGGTCCCAATATTTGGTATTCAAGATGAGAGATGGAGTTAGGATATTCCAATAGACAAACATGTCGCTTAAGTTTGCCTTTGTCATTTAGGATATCTCGAAGAATAAAAGGTACTTAATATCTAATTAAAGAAAGATAATTGTCCTTATGCCTAATTATTGCATCAAATTAATAAAGAATCTGGTTCCCAAAAGCAAGTCATAACAGTTATTGTTCAATACTACTACAGGGGCTAAAACTACTTATCTTTCAAAGCGCATTGGAAGGGAAGAATAAGCTTTTAATGTTTTAATATACAAAGGACCAGCAGTTCCATAGTCTTGAGAATGGTTCAGATCAGGCGCAATCTTGAATTTTATAAGCCAGGATGAGATCACATTTATAGGATATCCCATATCAATAATGGCTAAAACATTCACTTTCTGTATTACAACTTCCACCAGAGTCCCATCAGTACCAAGGTGTGGGATTAAAAATACTGAAGGACTAATTAGTAAAAAATAATAAGAAGATTAAACAGAACATAAGAAGAAATAGTATCTTCTTTGAGTAAATTATCTGTGATATCAAGTTCACCTAGAGCAGATCTCACATAAAAATCCTTAGAAGTATTAGAAATTTGATATTGAAACACAAGATTTAGGTCAGATAGAGAGCCTCTTGCCCTATGCTTAATTCTATTTTTTGACTTGTCAGTTTGCTTCATTCAACATTGTTGTTCCAGCTTTTCTTTAACGTAACAATCACTTTAGTTACTATGATTCAATTTGAACAGCAATTTTGATAATCATACAGGAGAGATGGGCGACTTTCATAATAAATCTAATACAACCTGGGCGAGCGTTGCATCAAGAGGTGCACTAAATGGTGCACCCGAGGGCAAGAAACGCCCTAAAGGGGGACCAGGACCTAATCCACCAAGAAACCACAAACTCAGACACCATCCAAGTTTATGATGTTTACTATAAAACAAGATCAGTACATGTACATCCAATGCAACCAACCCCTTTCAAAGGTGGAACATGGGCTCCAACTCTTCCTTGGGGATGAGTACCCGACCCTGTGGGAGAAAACATGTGAGGCACAGCCCTCCCTTTTCCCTCAAACGGTATATGTCACCACCAACAACATGGGCTGCAGCTGGATCAATATGGGGTTTTGAAACATCTGATGAAGCCAATGCCGCAGCAAAAGTCTACATCAAAAATGCCCTCCCCAAGGGCAAAAAAATAGTGTGCACCACGCGCACCAGATGGAACAAAGCGAAAACTTCTATTCATTTCATTTGACTCGCTCCCTACCAACCTTCCTCATAAGGTAATTGAGAAGGAGCTCCGCAAAGGCCTCATAGCCTATGGAGAAATTATGCAACTCGAATTACAAAGATTTTTCCTGATGCCAACCCTGTGCACAGGCAAAGCTATCGCTATGATCAACCCATTCCCCAAAGTGAAAGATGATTTATCAAGAATCCCCCACATAGCAGAGTTTCACTTTGCAGATGGGGGACAGTCATCCGCTTTCTGAGTTACACTAGAACGCGAACCGCCCATTTGCAACCACTGTGGCTCATTAGGACACAAGGAACACACATGCCCCATGAAGGAGGGCTTAATGGAAGAGGACTACTGTGAGGAAGCCATGGACAAAAGTAACAAAAACTTCACCAGAATGACTGATGGTCACCAGCCATTCCGCTGGGGTGAAGATGGACTTTACTCCATCGTGGACCCAGTTACAAACAAACAATGCAAAACGGCACAAAAAGCCCGCAAGTAGGCAGCGGCCAAAGCAGTGGCACACGTGGAATTATCCATCAGCCCTGGACAAATTTAGGAGGACATTTCAGATATACTTCGAGCCAACCAATCAGAACAATATGCCCAGGTTGAAAATTTTCACAGCAACTTGACTGAGTCACCAAGTGACATCAAATCATGCACACATTGAGGAACAATTCCACAATATGGACGAAAAAAGTGGTGCACAATTCTCCAAATTTGAACCCCAAAATTACAGAACCCAATCAGCACCCCACATAGAACCATCATGAGACACGTGCAGGAAAAGATAACACAAATCCAAAAAAAACCGCAATTCCTACAAAAAATCAGGTCAAATCAAGGGAACTGACAATATCACTGAAAGAGTTGGAGTACAGACGCGGAGCATGGCCAAAATGAGCCATGATGGGATAGGGCCAGAGGGTCCTCCCAACCACTCCTGAGGCGCCGCGGGCTCCTCAGTGTCAATAGGGATGCTAAACATTGCGGGAGCCAGGGCTCAAATAATCTGGCCAAAAAGCTGGACTTCCTGTAAAAACCCCTTGTAGACATCTTGGCCATCCAAGAAACTCACTGTTTACAAGGGGAAGGGGAAGGATCCTGGTCAGCCAGGGTCTCACCATCACAATCAGTATGGACATCCCACTGTGGGGTGATCATCCAATGTAACATAAAATTT